>OOFC01019264.1:0-15937 GCA_900323345.1 Pseudochromis fuscus
GATTTCTGAAAGCTTCTACAGCAATTTTTAAGAATATATGAAGGACTTTGAGCGTGACAATGACACAAAAATACTATAACCAACTCTTTACTTACTAGTACGGATGTATAAATAAACAGAAGAAACCATTGTAGTTTGTTACTTTAACACATGAAGAATATGTAAAATTAAATTTTTTTAAGAATAAAAGCTTTTACACTCACATATTAACTCTGAGACTGGGGAGGCTGCTGTTTACACTGAGATTTGAAATCTCATTAAACTCTAAAAAATCCCATTAAACAAGCATTATATAAATATTCTGTCTTTTTAATTAGATGAAAAAGTTCACTAAACACTAGCATTTACTGTTTGTAAATACAGCAGGTATTGGGGTTTTTATATGAAATCACTGTCCTATGGTATGTGGAAAATACGTAAAATACTGTATTTTCCGGACTATAAGCTGCTAATTTTTTCCGACGCTTTGGACCCTGCAGCTTAAACACCGGTGTGGCTCAAGTATCGGCGGCACAAAACTCGTTAGCTTTTTACAAGCTAGCAAGCTCCGTGCCGCCGATACATTTAGCCTCGTCACATCAGACCCCGTCAGAGTGGACCACATGAAACTGTTCGAATAAATTCAATAGCAGCTTATAGACAGGTGCGTCAATAGTCTGGAAAATACAGTAAACAAAAAGAAAAATGAACTAGTACATCATGACATCAACTAATTTTTTCCTCATGAAAGAGAACCTACTTTTCCCCATAATAGTTTTCAAAAAAGGCTTCCTTCCAGTGCTCAACTTTCTTTTCTTTTTCAATTTCCTGGCGCATTCGAAGCTGCAACTCAGGAGTGAATTCCCCTGTAAAAAGGAAAAAAAAAAACGTTACATAACTTCAGAAGAAAAGACCTTGCAGTATACTTGTTCTGTGCATTCACACTAAACCTTGGTGATATCATTAGTCTTTGAATGTGAAACGAATGCTGCTATAATCAGTTGGAAACTGCTAAACTGACCCTCAGCCAGTCTCTCCTTCCAGGACTGTGCTGCTGATGTAAAGAACTCATTGTTTAAGGCAGAGCTGGTGACCTTCAGTAGGCCGTCCAAGCAGGCCTGGGGAGAGGAAGCACAATGTTATGACTAATATCATGACACATGGGTTGAACACCTAGAATCAGTCAACATAAATACTTTACCGACTACTACAACATTAATAATACACTTTCTACATCTGCTGACATAAAATGAAAAAGAAGAATATTCAAAATGTTCAGTTCACCTGGCGATCGACTTCAGGCAGAAGTTTGAGCAGCCTCTGTTGACAATCTGGAGGCAGCACAGAGAAAGTGTGCTTGTTGATGATTGCGCGCAGGTTTGTGTTCACCAGTATGGAGTCTGGTGTCTCCACATCTATTTTACACTTGGTGCGTTTTATCTGTCCTGCAACACAAAAAAACAGGAAACAGATGATAATCGAGACAGACTCAGCAACACAGACACACAACTAATGATGATTTTGCGATCGACATCTAGGTAATTTACTTTCAAATTTAGTCATATATTTGCATAATTTTACTTAACATTTTTGTTCTGCTGATATATGAGTGTTTAACTTATTCTTAGACACACAGCCACCTCCATGTACATACAAGCACAGAATCTATAAATTTGCAACCAAATGTCAGAAATGTTTCAGTCTTTTTAAAATGCTTCAACATTTTCTGATTGTCACAAATCCCAGGATGAGACCAAAACTAACACTGTGACTTCTCCACTTACCACAAAACACAAGTACCGTAGCTCTTACATATTAAATAGATACACTACTGTTATGCTAAAGAATATTTACAATACCAGGATGTTTTATGTGGGATTCATTCAAAATTATCCAAAGAGCTGCTTCTGGATGTCCATGGGAAAAAGAAATACAGGGTGTCTGTAAAGTCCCTTTACAATTTAAAAAATATATTACAAAGGCAATTGATAAGATATCTATAAATGTATGTACTCTATATGTGTAATCTATGTACTCAGTTCTGGTTATCAGAGTGTTTAAATCACATTGCTTTTTTGTATTTCAGGTACCGTGTTCCTCTCCTATAGGCGCCCATAGGAGAGGAAGGGTTAACAGAAACTCTCAAATCTGATGAAGATATCTTATCAATTATATATTATATAAATTATAAAGGGACTTTATGGACACCCTGTGTTCTCCATGAATAATAGTAATAAACACAATATTAATAATAATAATAATAATAATAATAATAATAATAATAATAATAATAATACCGTATTTTCCGGACTATAAGCCGCTACTTTTTTCCGACCCTTTGAACTTAAACACCGGTGTGGCCCATGTATCGGCGGCACAAAGCTCGTTGGCTTTTTACAAGCTAGCAAGCTCCGTGCCGCCGATACATTTAGCCTCGTCACATCAGACCCGATCAGAGTGGACCACATGAAACTGTTCGAATAAATTTAATAGCGGCTTAAAGACAGGTGCGTCAATAGTCCAGAAAATACAGTAATAATAATAATAACAAAATATAATAATCTGATAATAGCCTGTTGAAAGTAAGTAAAATATTCTAAGAGATACATATTAAGAGAATAGTTTTGAGTCTGGTCCAATCACAGTTTTAATGTTTGGTAGCTCATTAAAAAAAAAAAAGAAAAGAAAAAGTAACTTGACAGCTCTATGACTGAACTGAAGCTCGACCCTAAATCACCCGGCCACAGTGCCACCAGGCTTTAGCAACACACTAGTTTTGACTTTGGTCCTTTCTGAGGAAAGTCACCAGCCTTTTTATTCTTAGAAAGCAAACCACTCGATTTAATTAAGCTGTGTGACTTACCCGCGTTGAGGCGACCAGACCTCTGGGAAACCTTTCTGGGCACGACTGGGTGGCACAAATCTGTGTGGACAGAGGAAGAGGAGCTGAAGAAAAACCTGCAGGCGAGTTGCCAATTATACAAGTCACATTTAGATGATGACGATGATCCACTGCCTGTTGCTGTCTTGTTTTAAAAACTCGTAACAGTGGGAGAATACCATTTAAGGTCATCATATGTTGTGTAAACCCAGTGTGCAATTACTAAAATCATTTTACAATCTATTACAAAAATGCAATATTTGGCACCTACCAGCTTTTGTTGTAATGTCTGCCATGTCTTTTATTGTTTTCAGAAGCAGTCTAGGGCTGGAGGCGGTTGGCATTCCCCCCTGTCTGCGCTGGTTTCTCTGCTGCTGCTGCTTCAAGGCCTAAAAACCAGCAAAACAGGGTCGAAACAAATAGCCAGCAGTGTGAGAAAAAGAGAGTGAATGTGTGCAAACCTCGGTTTCCCTGCAACTGCTCCCCTAGGGCCACTTGCCTGGTTAAATAACAGCTAAATCACAATGCGGCAATGAAACATAGGCTGCATAACACAAACATAAATCTTTTTCTGTGTTGTAAATCTGTTAGGAAGTCTCATCAACTCACAAAAACAGTGTCAACAAATTGAAGAAGCAGTGCAGGTCCACTGAGCGCCTTCCTTTGATTTCAGGAAATCAAAACATGAAGAAAATTACAGAAAAACACAATAGGTCTCTCTAGCCCTATTATTTTAGCCAAATTGCCATCTCCCAGTGTTACCTACGCCCAATAAATGAATATAAATTGGTCTTTCGGAGCTGAAAATTCCACACCAGCACAGATGGAGTGAATTACAATCTGTGCAATCAAATGAAACCTAATTCAATGCAACACAAAAGGCACAAAACAACCAATAAAAAAAAAATGTTGAATGGGTGGCTTATGAGAACATGAATTCTGTAAAACCAGCTATATACTCATTAGCCCCTGAAGCCTCATTGTTTTTAAATAAATCAGTACAAGATGTCAGAAAGGGAGCAGAACAACAAAGAAGTGTGAATTTTCATTTAAGAGCAAGATTTGTCTTTAAAAAATTAATGCAATAAAAACTACACAAAGACACTAGAGTATATAACAAGGATACATTTGTGTGTTGCAGAGTGGGGTGGCAGGGATTTATATAGGATTGTGTGAGTACGAGGGTGTGGTAGGAACTCATGTTACAAATAGTGATATGTACACTCGACAAAGTAAAATGCATGCTTCAAAAAATAAAAAAAAATAAGATAGAACATTTTTTCAATACCTGTTTCAGAGCTTTCTTGCTGTGTTTCTGCGAGGGAGAGATGAGCTTACTGGTGGGGGCAGAGGGTGATGAACATCGAGGCTGCGGAGACGACGGCTGTGACTGCAGCTTGGAGGGAACTATGAAATACAAAAGCGCAAAAAAAAAAAATGTTACAAAATACATTTCCTGAGGGTGGTGTGCAGACTTCATCACATCATGCTATTGTTTTGATGAAACTGAAACCAATACTGGGCACAAAGAAGCAGATCACATTACCTTATTAAAATATCCTATTACTAAAAATGTGCTGAACATCTCAAGAGGAATATCCTCTCTCTGTATTTCTACAGACCGTAACAGTTCCACTTGTTTCTTTTTCAGTGCCACTTCATTTGCATTTTGTGTTTGTTTTTTTGTGTTGTTTTTTTGCATTGATAAGCTTTATCGGAGTCCTCCTAGTCAGCTGTAAACCAAGGTTATTTGCTTGGCAGTTTCTAACTCCTGCATATTGAGGAAGTGGTCACGGGTCACACCGAGAAAACACTGTTTCCTGTTTTAACAGTCACTTAAAATATTGAAGTGGCAGAGAGAAATAATGAGAATCGGTGGCAGCACAATTTGTAAAAACAATATAATTTGCACTTGACGAAAAGCTCATTCTCCAATCGGCTGTGATCAGGTGTGTTATCCCATACGAAGCAATGGCTTAGCGACACAGATTGATAAATAGAAAAAAAACCCTGCTGCGATGTGATCATTACGTGTAGCCTACATTTACTCCACTGACAACTCCCAGATATTGTGGACAAAGCATGTTTGCATGAAAATTAAACCCACCTTTTGCTATCATTGTGTTTGGTGCTCAGTGTAATCCAGAAAATATTTTGATGCGACGGTTTCATTTATATTCGTGGTGAAGCTACTTTCCCTGAGCTTGTCTACTGCTACTTCAGCTGACTTCCTGTGTTTCTGCAACGATGTATGACAGTATATGATAAGGGGCGTCAACTTTTATTGACATAACAGAGTCTTGCAACCAATCACCTGAGATCTGCTAATGAAATGAGCTACTCTTGTCACGTTATGATCTACTGAGGAGACTCTCTCCTCTGTTTGCTTTCCCTGCGTGATTGTGACAGAACTGACACCTAAACGAAGCCCTTAGTCTTTAATAGTGTAAACACGGCTATGGAAGTTTTACCTATACATTAATGACATTAGAAACACATTTCAATTTCCTGTGATTTAGTTTTGAGTCTGTGCTTAACATAAGTTGAATTACACTATTGTACATGGTGATACTCTTATTTTTAAAAGGCACCATACCTCTTCGCATCCACCTTCCTGTCCTGCCCTCCTGAGTGACGGCACTACCGTTGTTTTCGGTGCTCCGGGAGTCAGAAAGATTATCACTGCTATCCTCAGAGCCCTCCTCCGACAGCTCCTTCACCACCCCTGAAATGTCCTTCTACATGAAAAAAAGAGCACATGCTGCCTATTGTTTTTTTTTTTTTACACAACAGATAGACCGGCGTTATGTGGCACTTTGAGTGGATGACACAAAATAAATCAAATAAATAAATAATTTTTTTAAAAAAAGTGCAGAGGAATAGCCAAGCAGAGATGAAAAAAAAAGCCAAGCAAACAAAAAAACCACCACCTCTCCATGGGGTACACAACATACTTGACTGACAGCAAACATAATGATGCTTAAACATAATTTCTTTTATTAGCCTGTCCTTGTGCATATGTGCATACATATTCAGATACCAGCAGAGTTGTAATTAGCACATAACCTTGTAATTAGCACACTTGCCACTTTCTGTTGTACCAGCTCAGTAATGAAAAACACATTGTGTCTAACAAACCTTTAATGTGTAGACTCCCATTCTGCCTGGAACTTTGTAGAAGATCCCCTCCTCACCCCGTGAGTTTGTGTGCAGCATCGCATTCAGACATGCCAGCGGCGAAGTTCCACTGGATCATGAGACAAGAACGCAAATTACACATCTGTTCTCCCAATAAATCAGACAGCTGGGGAGAGAAGACGCAGGATGGGCAAAAGGCTTGCCTGATATCTGGGGAGAAACTGCTATCATGCATTTGGAGGACGTGTGTGAGTTCAGGTCAGAATTACATCAGGAAAGTGAAGAGGAAATTTGTTCTGTGTATTGTGAAAAATCAGTTGCATAAATCTGATTCTAAGCTTATCTTTTCATTCTCAGATACATTTTGGTATGACTTCATAATGTTGCATAAAAATCTTTACTACTTCAGTCAAACTATTGTTCAGTCATGCAATGAAATCCAGGTGTGCACAATGAACCTAAAATACTTTACTGTCAGCTTGCATCTGTGCTACTTCACAAAGTGAAGCGTATATAACTTACTGTGCAAATCAAATCAAATATTCAGTGATTCAGAGAAAAATCCAACATCTGCTATTTAACTTGTAAATTATACAATTACAGTTAGGTTCATACATATGGTTAACTTTTTCTAGATATCGCGTCTCATTATTTACATCAATACTGGCACATCCATAGAAAATACAATAATTTTTATGCAACAGGTGGTTGTAGGGAGTAAAACTATGAGTCTAAAACTGCACTTTTTTATGCAACTGAACCTAGGACATGTTATTGTTAATAACATGCAAAAGGTAAATCCACACAAAGTGGCATTGCAGTGAGTTTGTTAGGACACGGGGTGGGTGGGGAGCTAGCTTGTTCTTACCTTCTGGATGACAACAGTGACAATGAAACAAAAAGAAATGAAACAATTACTATGTGAGTTAAAAAAAAACCTGCAACTATGTGAACAAGAGAAGAACATGATGTGAGCAACGGAGGGAGTAGGCTGTTGTGATGTTGCCTTTTTTGTGAAAATGCCTCCACTGTGAAGGATATTTTAAAGCTATGACACCAAGAACATGTTTACCTTATTTCTTTAAGCCTTTCTCTTTGGATCACCTGCAAGATCTCTTTATGGCTCATAGGCGTGTTCGGGTACTTCTCCAAAACCTATAATACAGATGAACAGATTATCAAAAAACTAAAATTGCACTGTTTAAAGTAATTAAAGAGAGGATCTTAAAAAGAGGCTACTTCAACTGCGGCATGAGATTTCACATTCTGAGACTATGACAGTTACAATAATCAAGACCAGAAATATTTTACATACTTTAGATTATTACATTTAAAAATCACTTGATGAATGACTTGAAATGCACATCCAGAATCCAGAAAGAATTCACAAAGGCTTTATTCTCTTGACTATTTAAGTGCAGGATATGATGATCAGAAAAATCAAGACCAACAATATTTCACAAATTTTGAGACTTTTAGATTGAAATATTAAAAAGGTAAATAGAATCATACTAAAAGTAAGTTACATACTAAGTTGGGGTGCTGTCATTGTAGGAGGTTCTGCCATTTATGACACTGTTATACCGCCATACTGCCATGTGTTATGGCATTAACACAGAATGTAAAAAGATCCTACACTTTATTATAAGCTGAAAGTACATGTCGGGAAGTGTCTCACAGTACTGTTATTATTAAAAAAACCCTTTCGGTCCGTTATTTACAAAAAGAATATTTCATTTCAAGTTTTTTACATTCATTTTGCTCCTGCTTCCGTGTATTTTTTGTGACAACCTCTCGAAAACCCGATAATTACTTCGCAGTGAAACATAACTTTATAGGTGTTTAAAAACTAATGTTAATGGAGTATTATCTATACTCGTTACATTGTGTGAGCAAACTGTTTGCCGAGAATAGGTTAGCAAACCTAATATACTACTAGAGCGCATATATATACACAGAAAATAAAAAATGTGCTTTAATATGAAATTGTTTCTGGGAGTTTTCATGTTCTAACTCATTAGCATGCTACGCTCGACAGCTAGCCGTTATGCTAGCAACATCAATACTCCAGACGTTGGCATGCAATGGATTCACTTTGTCATCGACTGTGGAGTTAAGGCAACGTAGGGGAGAATTAGTTCATTATGGCCACTCTATTGACTTTTAATTGCACAGGATATCAAACAAACTTGTTGACGCACTGACTTTACGTTAGCTAGCTAGTGCTAACCCCGGCTAGCGCGCGACAGTGACTCCTCGTACACTTCACTGTAGTCCACATCATTTAGGACATGTCAACCGCACCGTCCACGCAAAACACACGCAACGGGTTTGGAGACATGCTCGCGTGCACGTAATTGGCGTTTATTTTGCTGCGTTTGATGCTCAGAGGCGCACAAACGAAGGCAGCTACACAGCTAGTGTCTGACTGTGTAGCCGTCAACACAGGCCTCTGCGCGCTGTACGCAACATTTCATCTTCACCAGCAGGTCATGAACTCATAAACACAGTTGTACAAGTGGGAGCGTTCAAAGGAAAACAACCACAACAAACAGCACGTAAAAACACCTAGAGTACCGTTTTAGCGGCTTCTGCCCACGTCCTCCCCTTCTTTTTCTTCTGCCTCTCCCTCATTGTAGATGTCCTATTGCGGAGTAGTGTTGAATGTGTCTTGTTTCACTTGAAATGTTGCTTTAGTTACCGCGTAAGATCCACTCCGTCTGCCATGTTGGACTTACTGTAAAGAGTCATGTGACCCTGAAGGCAACGTCATCTTACTGTATATAGGTGTCATTCCAAGTCCTCAAGTTTCCCCAAACATATATTATTATTTAACTGTCAGTCGCAATTATGACAAGACTGCAACATACAGTTCAGTTTTATTATTAGGTCATTCTTCTTTATTTTTTATGAGTAAGCAAATGCACTTTGCACAATTTCACAACTATGAAAAAATAAGGCAGCTAATCAAGAGAGCACTGCAAGCTTTCTTAACATTTTTTTTGGCTCACAATTACACCAGCTGGAAATTGAAGCAACAATTCATCAAGCACACAGGTTCGGACCCTCTGTTCCCCTCATCACCCTTCAAAGTTTTAGCAAAGACATGATCCTTTTTCTTTTGTTTTAAGTGTGACATATGATGACATCAACTAAATTAAGGACTAAAGTATCCCCAGTCAGTTTATCATATGTGACAAACTCAAGTTTTGTCTGTGCTATTTGGGTAGGGGCAGTGTAAGCCAACAAGAACGGCATGGTATAGGCAACTGGAGGAGAAAGCCCAACATTCTTAAATAGCAAAATATTACGTCAACTGCATTCATATGAGAAATACTCATCAAAAATGAATGGAGGAGGTTTGTCTTTCCATGCTCACCAAAGCTCTTTAAAACAGGTATGAAATCAATTTAAAATCAAGAGGTATGGTTCCCTGCCCCATCGCTCCCAAATGGCCTTCAGCTAAACTGAAAACATTAGTGTCACCTTGAATTAAGCTCAGGCATACAATGAACGCAGGCATATCAACACAAATCAGGGACTTGTCTGAAGTGGACCTCCCAGTGGAAGATAGGCAGCAGAGGATGGTCTTTGTCTCTGAGAGGGAGAGAAGCCCTCAGGTCCTGATGTCAGAGTGGTGGATGATGAGGATGATGTGACGGATGCTGCTTGTGGTGCCTGATACCTGCAGTCCATAAAAACACAGACTTACTGTTTTTGCTGTGCCTTATCATATTGTGACTTAACATGCTTTGGGAAGATTGATTTATATGTAAATGTGAATGTACAAAAACAAATGTGAATTTTCAAGTCCATGTAAAACCTGTGCAATTGTCTGCTGTTCTCTTACCAGGACCGGGATTTCCTGACCTGTGACGATGCAGTGGTCCTCTCTCTAAGAGGAACATTTACCAGAAGATCATGTATCAGCCTGGGAGAAAAGGCTCTCTCCAGGTGAGTGCCGTTAAGGTTCAAGGTGAACATGGTTGGTGGAGACATGTCTAACTCCAGCAGCATGATGTTTTCTGCCTGGAAGAACAGATGACAGCAAAGTTTAAGTTACAAAAAAGGAATTCAAGTCTCCCTTTTTGCTACTATGATTGTTGCTTGCTGTTACATAAACCCCTTCCCCTTTTGAAATTAAAAACCATGCATAAAGCAGACACCACTATTTGCCAATATCCTAGTTCTGTTTTTTATTTGAGAGATTTACAGCATCTGCATTATGACACTACACTGATAGATTCCCAGCTAAAGATGCAACAGTAAAGTCTGTAAATAGTTTCCATGGCTACAGCAATCTGCACATCCTCCAGCAAAGGAGGAGGTAGTGAACATGTGAAAAGGAAATAGGATCAGTGTATCACTCCTTCTCTGCTGCTTCTACTGACTGTCCTTGTGAATGTCCGAGCACTGACCTGGTATCTAGATGGAGCCCCGGTAGCCGTGGCAACAGCCATCTGTGCATATTGGCTGATTGGCCTCTTGTATCCCACAGCTGAGAGAGGCCTTCTCTTGACCTGAGTGGGTGCACTAGGAAAAAGACATTGGGAAAGGAAAGGATTAGACTGTTAAATTTTGTGTCTGCTGAGATGTAAACCTGTGGACCCCCCAAGTGCCCCTTACATAGTGAACTGATGAATTTACGCCACAGTAACTACTATTGTTATTTCACCTTGCACCATCTTTCACTCTGCTTGATCACTTTTTTAGCAAAGAAAGATACAAATGAAACCAATCTGTCTGCTCTTCTTTGCTTACACAGATATCAGGTTCATGAGAAGGCGTGATACATAAATAATCTACAGCCTGTAAGATTAGAATCTTTTAAAGTTCCTGTGTGTACAATTTTGTTATTTTTTCTACTTTGGGGACTTCTAGTGGTAGCAACAACAACCGCATTAGGGCAGTGAAAATGCTAAAGATATATTTTTAGAATAATTTTTAAAAAACCTTAAATAAATAATTATTTTCTCACGTTTGTTATGTTCCTATATCAAAGAAAATGCCTTGTGTGAAAACATACTTGGCAATAAAGCTCTTATTCTGACAGACACTTCAAGTGCTGAAATCTCTTTTGTTGCCATGACTACTTTCCTTTATCCAGCTCAATCTATATGTGCTTCTGTGACTGATTTCCCACATTTCCTAGAACACACATCTCATACAGAAGGTACTCTGTGCAGGTGCATTCAGGTGTAAATAATAGAGGTCAAACTGTAACAGCTACAGTAGAAAAAACACAACTTACACCTTTTACTTAACACATTGCAGGTGCTTGGCATTATGGTCTATTCAGGTATCAGATTGTTCGGGAACTGGTCATTTGCTACTTTAGAGATGGAATTGTTCTTTCCTGAATGTGACAGTTGCAGTAACTTATGTGTAAATTCATTTACTGACCTCTCTGATGGGAGGACCGGCTGGAGTCTCCACTGATCTTCCTCACTGTCAAACTGCAGCCTGTTCATAATCTTGTTCTTTTCCTCAGGAGGTATAAAATTCTCAATCAAGAGATATCTGCAATATGCAACACAACACATTACAATCTGAGGTAATCCAGAGCAGTTCAACAAGAAAATACATTTTAAATACATTTCTACTAAATAACATGTATTAATATTTAAGATTAAAAATCAAGAGAACTGACACTTTCTTGCGTAACCTTAATGATTATCCCATCATGCATACGTTAAAGCTGCAGAAATAATTTTGAAAAGTTTATTGTATGGTCTTAATACTTCAGTAAGACCTACACTTTACTGTGGAAAATGCCCTGATGTGTTTTTATGGAGATTTGGCATGATGCAAGTAAAATTGAATTGAATGTTATTGAATTAATACAAACATTAATGGTGTCGCATTATAATTTTTGATATCTTGGATACAAGCAGGAAGCCTTGAGTTATTTGCATTCCTGAAGACTGCAAATACAAGCATGAAGATGATGTTAAGTGTGCCTTAACGTATTATCTAACTTTTTATTATGCATCCACCATATATTACTAATGTGATAAATAAAAACTATAGTGCAGTGTAATCTGTTTACATGTGAAACAAACAAGCGTGATACATTTTTGATACTGCAAGAAAAATCCCATTCCACTACTTTTATGACATTTTAAATATTTTTCCTCAACTGCATGAATCTCAACAACGAACAGAGATTATTTATGGAAAACTGTTTTTCTCCACAGCACAATATGACTAAGTCTGTGGTGTCCATGTAGAATCCAAGTTTCATCTTACTATAGCATTATTAACATGATAAAATAATGGATTTAGACAGCGTTCTGTTTTTTAATACATTTTAAATCCACATGTAATGATGCTAACACTGAGATGTGTCACCTGCCTGTACAACACAATATGAAAAGGTAAAACCAGCATTATGTACACGTGTGCATGACTTACTTGTACTTCAGCTCTCTGGTGAGTTCATTCTGCGTCTGTTCGAGCTCCTGTCTGGTTGTAACGTGTTCATCAATGATGTCTCTCATCTCTCCCTTCAACAACTGTAGTTTAGCATAGAGCTGTACAGAATGGACCAAACAAATGCTCATGTCATCAAAGCTGGAGTAGAAAATGTAGATACTGATGAAGTAATTCTGACTGTGAAAACATGACAGATAATTAAAAACCCATAAACATATGGCAGCACTGGTGGACCTAGGTCTAGGAGACATTGGTGGGTGAGTCATCTTACCCTCTTCAGCTTCTTTGTCTTAAGTTCCACCTCCTGCTGCAGGGAGGAGAACGTCTCTTTCATTTCTAAGGTCTCCTCATCCTGCAGCATCATCTGCTGCTGGATCTCTCTCTCTCGTCTTATCTGCAGATTAGATCATCATGACAGAATACGAACAACGCACTTTTTACTTCTATATCTTCTAGTGTGGATTCAGACAACCCACATATATTTCAACATGATGAGAAAAGTAACACAAAAGCAGGTTTTAAAGGTAACAATGTTGGAAAACAAATATTTTAAAATCTTGTTAATTACCTGTTCTGCTATTTCTTGTCTCTTCAACTCCAGCATCTTTTGTTGTTCATTGGTGTGATCAATTATTGTCTTTCCTCCCACTAACAGTTTGCTCTCCATAGCCTGTGAACAAAGACATACAATAAATTATTTATGCAAATTTCTTTTGTTGCAGCGGGGACTCATTCATCAGACACTGTGCTGACTAACACACTATCATCAGTACCTTATATTTCTCTATGATCTTCTCCAAAGCATCTTGGTCCCACTGCATGTCCTCCATGCTTCTTCTGTTGTCATTCAGGTGCTTTAACCTCTCACTGCTTCGCTGGCGAGTCAGAACCTTTGGTATGTCGCCTCCCTCTTTCACGTAAAGCTTCACGTCGGGTTTCTCCTCAACAGTCTTCCACACATCTGCATCCCTCTCTATTAGGATCTCTTCTTCCATACCAGACAGACATTTACTTAATCTTTTGCTATTCCTCCTACTCCTCCTCCTCTCTTTTGCAAGCATCCCCCGTTCCTCCAGCTGAGCTTTCAGGCGTGCAATCTCCTCCTGGAACTCCCTCAGCAGGGCATCTTTGGGGTCCTCATTAATCCGAGGCTTGTTCTTTATGTTCTTGGCCCTGCTGGCGTACCTCAGCGTGGCGAGGGATTCATCAAAGTTCTTATGCGAAGGCCCCACTGTTGCTATCATGACGGTCTTTGCATTGCCACCTAGTGAGTCCTGGAGCAGGCGGGTCAGTTTGGAGTCTCTGTACGGGACGTGGGTGCTCCGTCCATCCACCAAAGCTGAGATGACGTTCCCCAGCGCTGACAGGGACAGGTTGATTTTGGCAGCTTCCTTCAGACGCTTCCCTTTTGCACCTGTCTTGCTCTGGCGCTCGCTGCCAGCCAGGTCAACCATGTTAAGCTTCCCAACACGGATGTGGTCCTCACCATCTGGCCCTATTTCACTGCACTCCACAGTTATGACAAAAATTGCATGAGACCGAGAGCTGCGTTCATTCATGTTGGTGAACCCCACTGACCTGGACTGGTTGCCTATGTTCATCACATGTTCAATCTCAGTGGCATTCTTTGTCACCACTGAGGACAGGTCTTTCACATACACACCGTAGTCTGGGCTCTCCTTAAGTTCCAGTTTCTTGTTGTTATCTTTGCACAGAAGATCCCTGATTTCTTCCTGGTAGATCTCCAAGTATGATGACCTCACCAGATATTTCTGATTCTGAGTTCTGGAGATCTGTGTGAAAATGTGCTGAAATGAATTTGGTATCACCCCTCTCCTCTCTGTGTCGTCTGAAACCCCTTGCATGGTGAAGGTTTTACCTGTCCCGGTTTGCCCATAGGCGAATATGGTCCCGTTGAAGCCCTGGAGCACAGATTCCACGAGAGGTCTCACCGCATCATCGTAGATGTCGCTCTGTTTTGAATTCCAGCCGTACACCGAATCAAACGTGAACACTTTCATGGGCTCATCAGGTGGTGCCTTCGGGTTCCTGATGGTGATCTGTCCCAGTTTATCATCAATCTCCAAAACGTTGTCACACGCCGCTATCTCCTCTCTCCTGCTGAACGGCCGGCAGCGCACCACCACCCTCACCGCCTCGCAGTGTTTGCTTTTAGACATTTTTGGTGTCAAAAATATACTAATTAAAGCTCTCCTCCCGTTAACAAGCCATCCTCCCGGGCGGTGTCCAACAATTCTCCATACAGGTGCGACGGCTTACATTGCGTTTGGTAAAAAGCAGCAAAACAAGTGAGACACGCCTCATATGAGCCAATTCGAGCCCGATGCGCGCAGCAGCTCGTGCGCCCTGAGCATCTTTCAGAAAAAGGAGGCGATGTCACCGGATATTTAAGGGATGCTGCTGAGGAAAAACACCCAGCTCAGCCCCGACCCAGCCCACACAGCGTCTCCACGGTACACACCCTGCTCTGCGGACAATGGAAATCAGACATGTGACCTGCGCAGCGAATCACGATCTTCTCACGGTTCACAGCTACGATCCAATTCTGCTATAGTGATAAATTACACCACCTCCCCAAAAAGCAGGTTGGATTCAATAACAAAATTTATTCAAGCTTTCACATTTACATCATTGTCCAATCCAAGCCAGGAAGAAAGTCCTTATTGTACAAAAAAAAGAGAGAAGACACTCGCTGAACCATTAGACATTCATGAATTAAGAATTAAAATGCCAGTTGGAACATAGTTTAATTCTTTTGTGCATCTACAATCTCTTTACATAAGCAATGGAAATAATTGGCTTTCATTATGCCCCTCGTTTTTACATCAAGTCAATAACGTTTTTTTTAAAAAAAACACTTTATATATTGTCTGACATTATCTGCTCAGTTGCCAGTTTATTAGGCCAACATGACTAAATCTAATGCAGTCTGATCTTTATGAAAATGTTCTGCTTTGTTTTTCAAAATGGTGTCGATTCTAGTTTATGCTTATTCTGGAAGCTTTACCGCACCCCTTTTATATCGGTTAGGTTAAGCAACAGTGACACCTTCATGTATAATTTAATTCAAAACACAACAAACTATATCCTCCAAAATAATTATAAAGTTTAATCACCACCTCACTTACACCTTGGTCACAAAATTTAAACATCACCTTCATAAAGGTAGGATTTATTGCAAGTGTTGGACTGCATTAGTTCAGGCTTGGTGCACCCAGTAAACGGTCAACAGGCTGTTTTTTTTTTTTTTTAAGCATGTTTGTCCCTAAACATGAAGTAAATGTTAGGCACATTCTAGTGGCAGACCGCAGGTTCATTTATGCTCTACTGGCACACACGGTGAGTCGGTCACTTGTGAAATTTCTTGCTGGAATCATTCGCATGATCCAGTAGGAGTTGGCATGGTGTGAACTGATTTCCGTAGACGGCTTCGAATCTCCTCATCTTCTCCACTAGTTTGTCAGCGCCAAAGGTGTCCACCAT
>OOFC01019269.1:0-17097 GCA_900323345.1 Pseudochromis fuscus
CAGATGGGCCCGGCGCTCTTGCTGATGTCCTTCTCCTTCTCCACGTAGTCCTTGGCCCGGTCGAAGGAGAACATGCCGAGCTGCGTGAAGAAGCTCTCCAGGATGGCTCTCTCCCGGGGGACGGGCCGCAGCTCCTCCGCCTCCGTCATGGTTCCTCTCCGGCCGGCGAGTTACAGGCGACCCGGTGACAAAAGATCATCCTTCGGACAAAATACACAACAACCACTCGCTTTCAAACAGCTTAACGTTAGGTCAACACATAACTCGTGTTAATAATAACAAAAAATGTATTACATATTAAGCTAAAACTAAAATAATTTTAAAAATCTGCTTGTGTTGAGCTAACCTACTAACCGCTCGACGCCATATTGGTTTCACGGGATGTAAATACTACGGAAACTCAAGAGGGACAAAACTTTCCCCAACGCAAACCAAAACTATAAGATAAAAAATGGTTAGTTATACATTATTAATATGATAGCCACGTAAGATAATAGATAATATATTGTAAAGTTCTGCACTGTTACAATATAATAAAAATAATCTATGGGGTTAATATTGTAAAAACTTTATTTACTTGTGTATGTAATGAGTTGTCTCAATCAGAGATGGACAATGCTCACATGATGTAACCTGTTGGTTTGTGGACTCACATTTTGAAGGCAGGAGTTTAGTATTTTGGACATCTCATGTCAGTAACTCAGTGACAGTGACATGCTTTGTATGAACTTCCATTTAGCACCCCCTGCTGGTTAATCTGCTTTTTACTAGGATGTTAATTTGAATTCCAGTTTTGACTTTCATGCTTCTCCTGAGGAAACATTTTAGCAAGATTCTTGTCTCCAAATGCAAACATACCTTCAACAGTAATGACGTTCTCTTTTTACACCATGGTTATTCAGGTAGTGTTACATCCTGGTCATACAGTATGTATTTTATCACAACTGTGTCTCTCTCTCCTTTCAGGGGTGGACCTATGGTTCCAGTAAAAAGTGGCAGCAGCTTGAAAATGAGCACAATCCACATTTACAGCTGATCCTCGTCCACTGATCTCACCACGGTAGGTGTCATCATCTCTGTCTCTCATGTATGTAACTTTAACTTTTTAGAATAACCCTTCATCTGCATGTGACCAAGAATCTCACAATTTCTTCAAAATCTAACCAGCAAAAAAGAGACATTAAAAAAGAATATCTTTTCTTAATTAAAATGCAATTTGTAGCTTTTATTTTACAATTTCAGTTGCTTTTTAATGTTTGATAAATAATATTTACATGTGCAAAAAGGATGCAACTGAGAAAAGACATTTATTCCATATTTTTGTTGAAAAAAATACAGTTAATTACACACGATATCTGTCAATTAACAAACTAATGCATGTATAATTACAGAGCCAATGCTTGATGTTAACTGTTATTAAATTTGAAATATTTTAAAACTATGTTGAACTTGAATTTTGTGGGATAAAACGCATTATTTTCATTTTAAAAGTGTTATTGTTAATCACGGTTACAGGCTTTTTCTGCTGTTTTACATTAAACGTCTACATCCAAAGTGTATTTTTGTAGTGGTTTCATATTTTCACATTTTAAAAAAAAGGTTACAGAAGAAATGTAATGTAAATTAAACTTTGAAGAATTAATAAAACTATATTTTTTGATGGAAAAACTAAAATATCACTTAGACAAATGCCACCTTATGCTGTAGGATTCCTCCTGTGATTACACACTGAACACCACACTGGTATTTCACATCCAGAGGAACTTCTCAGACTTCTTTTGCAGCTTCCGTCTGTAGTTGAGGAATTATTAAAGTAAGTGTAACTCATTCAGATCATGTTATGTTTCCATGTTTCCAAGAAAACTGACCCTGTGATGCTGTGTTGGAGTCTTTGAGTCCACTCTCAGCTGCTCAGATAAAGAGCTGCTGCTAAATGATTTTTGACTGAAAGAACAGAGCTTGTGTTCATGTGTGGCTCAACTGTCTGGTCAGAGACAGAGGTCTGTTTGTGCTCCACTGTAAGGAAGACAGAGGTCTCCCATGTGATCTCAGTTTCAGGCAGCATCTTTTGCACAGCTTAGATCATTTGTGACGACCTCGGGAACTTCAGGAATCAATTGAAGGAATGGCGAGGGTCAGCATGTATATTTTCCCGATCCCTGAAACGGTAGGATTTTGCTTTATGTGGTTGTTACCTGCTCATTAAAGTGTTTTGTTTACATTACAACTGAGGATTTGGTATGTCCAGAACTGAAAATACTGAGACATATGTATTCAGTGTGTCCCTGTGTCTGGCGTCTCCTCAGACTGACTTAATGATGCTGAGGTCTGTGACTCTGGGTGAATGTTTCTTCTTGGTGTGACAACTCTGAATCTAAGCAAAAGATTTATTTAATGTTCATTTTGAATGTACCAATACAAGAAAGCCACAAATCGCAGCATTAATAACCACTGAGTTTGTGATGCTCCAATAAAAACCAACAAGTAAAACATACTTGAGGCAGCTGCCCATTTTACAAGAGAAAAAAAATATTGATTACCAACCTGGCATGCAATATAATGAATTTTGACCCTTTTTTATGGAGTTGTGCACTGATACGAATCTGTAAAAGTCCACAGATGCTGAATTTCTTGAATAATGAAGCAATAGTAACAAATGTGTCTGCAACTTTGGTATATTGGGGTTTTGAATTATGTGTATGTTGTAGTAGAAATGCTGCATGTAATCAATACAACAGTCTGTCAACCAGAGGAGATCTCTGAGTTTTATAGTGCTTCAGATTTGAGTAAAAGCTGATTTTTAGTCTGTGTCTGTTTGGGATTATTTAAAGCACCTGCCTGATGGGAAGAGCCTAGACAGCCAGCATCCAGGGTGTGGAATATTTTATTATCATCAGTTAGCCCTCCTTCATGAGTATAAGTGATCTCTTCTTTCAAACGGGTATAGATGCATTTAATGAAACAATAAATAAGCAATAGTTATAATAATAAAAATAATAATAATAATAATAATGACATTGATAAGCTTTATTTGTAGAGCACCTTTCATACATGAAATGCAGCAGAAAGTTCTTTACAATGATGATAAAATTAAAGAAATTAGAATTAAATTCACTTATTTAACCCATTCATTCTCACAGTTGGACCTCATCTTACACATTCTTACTTGTCCTTTCCCAGTTCATTCCCCGTGTTCCCAGAACATGTGTAACAGTCGTGCACGACTGTTACAACACAGCATAAGTATTTCATTTATAATAGCTTACTCATGCATGTCATCATTATACCTTTGGTTGTTGTAGATCAGAGGTACTCAATCCCGGTCCTCGAGGGCTGCAATCCTGCATGTTTTAGAGGTGTCCCTCTTCCAACATACCTGATTTAATGACCAGGATCGTTATCAGGCTTCTGCAGAGCTTGATGATGAGCTGATCATTTGAATCAGGTGTGTTGGAAGAGGGACACATCTAAAATATGCAGGATAGTGGCCCTTGAGGACCAGGTTTGAGTAGGCTACCCCTGTTGTAGATGCTGCTCATTGCTAAGATTATTAAACACATAAAACTACTGACAACATAAATAGTAAATAGATACAAAAGTGGAGAAAAAAGTACAATATTTGTGAAGTTACAAAAAGTAAGTGCCTAATTTAAGCACAAGGCTATGAATTAGAAATTATTTTCACTTTGTTTTCCTTCATTCGTTACTGGTCTGTATTTCATGTTACTGTCCCTTTAATGACAGCGGTTTGTTTCCGGAAGTTGGTCCGTCTCCTACATTGCTCCGTGCCATCCGACTTCCGCTCCGCTGTTTAACAGCAACGCTTCGGGGCAGCGTTTTTTTTTCAGTTCGCTACTTTCTACTAAATTGTGCTCGTTTTCTTTAATACAAATTCAAAATAAGAGTAAAACTCTTTTATTTAGGGGTCAAGAGAGAAGGTTTCTTTCGTGTGAACTAGAATTAACCGGTTTATTTCAGTAGTTAAAGTAGGTTAACAGGGAGTGGTAACCTCAACTCGTGATGGCTCCGCAGTTAGTTGGTAAGTTCGTTTATATAAAACACCACACTGAGTTAACAAATGTTGGTTAAATCTTTAAATTAACCTGCATCACATTATTAGAGATGTTTTGTGTTTGTGAAATTATTTTCATTTGGTTTACAGACAGTATTAGTTGTTCCCCCGGCGGCGGTGACTGCGGTTCACACGGAACTATTAATTTTATGTGGTTTACCGAACCCATTCAGTAGCGAACTCGTGTATTAAATTTAATCGAGTTATCATTGGTTATTTTTTGGATTTTCCAGAGTGAAGTGAAGAGTATTCATAATAAGATATTTACACGTACAACCCACTGTTAACGCTAGCTAACTGTGCGTCCATTGAAAGATAAAGAGCACGCTATGCTTCAAGATTCAGAGTTTATTGTCATATACACAGGAGGGATATTGTTAACCTGATATTCTTACTTTGTTATCCATGATGAATGCCAAACCATAAGTCTAAGTATAAAGTAGATAAAGTGATAACAGTACAAATAAAGGCATATTCTAAAGCCAGCACGTAATCATTCAATAGAAATATAAACAGTGCAAAATATTACTCTACATATGAAAGAGAGCTGCAGAAATAATGTATCTATTGTATTCATTACAAAGGAAAAGTAGTGTTGAAGCAGCTTTCATCCAAGATCAACACAAAGTTTTTGTAGAAGTAAGAAATATAACATTCAACAGAACAACAGTCATAATAAAATAAGGTTTATTTGCGGTGTGAGTATAGTTAGAGGTGTACATGTATGAATATGAGTTATAGGTTATGTATAGAATGGCTGAAGCTAACAGGATGTCACCCATTGGTTTGTGGACTCACAATTTGAAGGCAGGAGTTTGGTATTCCAACGTGGCCATGTTTTTTGAAACCAGAGGTGACCATATTTGGATATGAAGGGAGGAGAGAGGGGGCGGGTCTGACACTTGACTTGACTTTTGAGCCCTGACAGCTTCGTCTGGATACAATCTATGATATAAGTCCAATAGAAATGTTGTTGGATTGTTCAGTGTCACAGTTCAGAACCTGCCTTCAAAGCCCAATCTCTAACATTAAAATGTCCTGTCCTCCTGTCCCGCAGCTCGGTCTGTCCTTCACCATGGCCTCTGAGAATGACGTCCTGATGAAAGAATACGTCAAGATGATGACCGACATGATCATCCTCTGTGCCACTCTGGCACTTTCCCTCTTCTTCTGGATCGTCTCGCTCACCATGAGCTCCTTCTACGGTGAGCCTGAAGGTCAATACTGCTCCTATGGTACATGGGAGTTTCTTCAAATGTTCCTGAAGGGAAATTTAATTTTCAGATCATGTGCTGCTGCTCTCTGAATACTGTCTTTAATTCTTCGGTCTTCACCCTCACTTTTCTCAGAAAATAGTTAAAAGCTGAACGTACATCTCAACAACGTTTTCCATGGTTGACATGCAGGATCACACTTGTTCCTGGTCATGTAACGTCACGGTCAGTGTGGTTGTGAACACATGATTGGGTTAATTGAAGATGAAGCCTCAGAGAGTGTTGATGTTGTAACGATTCAGGTAAAGAAAATAGATTTTATTTCCTTTTCATAAGCATCTCTGCATCGTTACAACAAAAAATCTCTAACTCTGAATTTATTTTACAGGCTTTTCCTGTTTTGTTTTTTTTTTTTTTACATCAACAAAAATATTAATGAAGTTACAAGAAAGTTCTGAAAATGTAAATTTCTGCTCTACAACATAAAAAAGTGTAATATTTCTAATTTATTTTTGGAAGTAGTTAAAATTCAATGTCAGAGAACGTTGGAGGGGAATTGAAGATTTTTTCTATTCACTTCCATTGTAAAAATGATCAGTATGAAACTGAAAGCTGAAATAATTAAACAAGAATTGTGTGAAAATGTTGAAGATTATGAAAAGAATGAAGTTTGAAAAACTGTTGAAAGAGTTAAAAATGCATAAAAGCACAACAAGTAGGAGCAGAAAATGTAAAAGCAGAAAGAAGCAGAAGTGGAAAATGTAGGAGAAAAAAATTAGTTAAAGGTAGGAAGAGAAAAATAAAACAAAGCAGAAAACATAAAAATCGAAGAAGCAAAAAATGTAGAAAAGTAGAAAAAAAAATAGGAAAGTAGAAAAAAAGGTAACCCCCCCTTAAAAAAGATAGAAGTAGGAAAAGCAGAAGTAAAAAAAAAAAACAGATAAAGATGTAGAAAAATAGAAAGAAAAGTCGAAGCAATAAAAGAATTAGAAAAAGTAGCTGAAGTGTGTCGACGTAGTTTAAGTTCAGATTCATTAGTTGGGAAGTGTTGAATTGAATTAAAAAGTAGAAGGAGGAAAAAGCTGAATCCAAGCAAAATGTCCTGAACATTTAGACAGTGGAAGGTTTCTGTAGCTCAAAGTTTTTAAAGTAAAAAAAAAAAAAAAATGTGCAGAAGAAGTAAATAGTGTGAATGCTTCTGGTTTTTACATTTGTATTTTGAAGTTTGATGAACACCAGGAAAGGTTTTAAATGGTTAGAGGCACAAATACAAGAAAAATGCAACTCATGTTTCCATAACTCGGCTCGCTGTGATTGGTCGGCTTCGTGTGTGATGTCAGTGATTCCGTCTGATCTGCAGATGAGAGCGAGCGGCTCTGTCGCCTCAGGAACCCAGAATATTAATGTTACTTCTCAGTATTTTCATCCATCTGGTAAATCAGATAAATGTCAAACACAAGACGTTTGTGTCTTTGAAGGAAAATCTGAGGCGGAAAATCAGTTTTTAGTTTTTAGTTCCATCATCAACTGATCTGTTGATTCCCCAAATGCAGAAAACCACTGTAGCTCATTCAGGTGGGCGGATGTTACAGTGATTGTGACGGTGGTCTGTGTGTGTGTGTCTGCAGGCACGCTGCAGCCCGTGTCGCCGTGGAGATGGCTGTTCTCCATCTTGGTCCCGCTTGTGCTGACGATACGAGCGCTGGGGCGACGGAGTCTGGATTATTCAGGAGCTCTGGGAGGTGAGTTTGTGAAGTGGAGGTTTGGGTTTTTATCTTCTCATGACGACTTGTAGCTTCTTGTTGAGGTTCTCCAGTTCACTGTTGTAGAAAACTCAGGGTCTGTGTCCAGTTGGGAACTTAGATTTTGATGTAAACTTACAATTTGTGGGAATGTGTGAAAATAGAGAGCTTATGAAACTAAGAGATCATCTCTGGAAGTCAGAATTCATGGAGGATTTCATGGAGGCTGCCTTTTTAAATAATTCAGAAAAATGAGAGGATCTTCTGATTGGTTGATGTGAGCAGAGCACGTTTGTATGGCTGTACACAAAAACCTTTTCATAAATAGTCCAATAAGCCTGAAGCTTTTCTTACGGCCCATTACAAACAGCCTGTGAAGGTGTTTACTTTCCAGTTTCCTGAAGATGATTTTGGTTCCAGAGATTCCGTTTTTATAGTCAGATGTGTAGTGCTGATAAAAACTGATTTATTGGTCCAGAAGTTTGTAAACTTTGACTTTCTGTCAGTGGGAGGAGAGAATATGTCACTATAAATAATAAGCAGAAAAATGTCTTTGCCAAGAATTGCTTAGAAGTGCTCAGGATATTCACAAGAATAAAGTAAAAGTGAAAAAAGTAAAAACAAAAGTAGATGCAGTAGAAGTAGAGAAAGTAGAAATAGTAGAACCAGAATCAGGAGAGGTAGAAAAAATAGAAAAATACAAAGATACAAGTAGTAAAACAGAAATAGTTTAGATTTTTACACAGATAAGTAAGAAAAAGTTTGAAAATATATTTATAATGAGAATTAGAAGTAGTCATGCAGTAGTCAGCATTCACATTAATAATAATTTTCATTCAGAACCACCACTGACACATTATCAGGAAAATGTGGCCATGAGGACAGGAAGTGATGAAAATGTAAACGGTACTGTACAGTACTCAGCAGGAAGTAATCAAGCTGCAGTCGGGTGTTCGTCACAGTAAACTTGTATCGATCCAAAGAGAAGAGGCTGAGTTCAACCTCAAGTGAGTCATGCACTAAATCATCATAGTTAATGAAGGTGGAGTTTAAATAGATCCACAACATCTCCTCCCAGACTCACTGTGTCATTGATGAAGTTTATTTAACTTGTGGTAAAAATCTGGTGAAATCAGATGAGGCCAAAAAAATCCTGAATTTCTTCAACTTTAACAGCCCTTCTCCAACCTGTGTCTGATTAATGAAGTATTTATAGAAACGGTGTTCAGAAAAGTGCAATTCTTCCAACAGCCACTAGATGCTGGCTCAAAAAACTCTGACTTCAATTCAAAAATCCTCATTTTTGATCCTGAAATAGTCGCTACATCTTTTCCACAAGTCATTCTGATGTCATCAGCTAAAATCAAGTCATCTTCTCAGAGATCTGAAAATCATTTCATCAACATCAGTTTTCATATTACTCACCTGTTTAAATTGTTATTTAGGTTTTATAACTAAGGGCATGGCCCCTTTAAGTGACCGGAGGCTCCACTGCAGCTCTTTTTTTATTTTTATGTGACATTATTAAAGGGGAAAGTCCAAACTGTACCACACACACAAAACACCCCAAAGTTCAAATTTGACTCGGCTGTAGAAATATAAGCTGTGTTAAATCAGTACAGTCTGGAACAGGGTGCAGTGGCGCCTCCTCACAAACAAACTTTGGTTGAGTATAAACAAGCGAAATGATTAATAATAAAAACTGGAACTATACGAGTTCTTCACTTGGTTTTTTAGCTTTTACTCTGTGAAATGTTTCGTAAGCCGTTCTTCCTTTTCATGAATGTTTAGCCACATGGGTCCATCTCTAGGATCTGTTTGTGACATCACATTTTTCTCAGGAGTCAGTGGAGACCAAGCTAAAGGGACGTACATTCACCACTTTATCAGTTAGTTCATATGATTTCTTCTGAGAAGAGTTGTCGTATCTGACATATTAAAGGGGAAAGTCCGCACTGTATCGAACGTACAAAACCCCCAAAAGTTCAAATGTTCGTCATTGCTGTAAAAATATTTTGGAAAGAAAGTAAAATCTCACACCGTTAAACATCAGGAGGTTTCAGAGTCATACATTTCTGTGTTATGACAGGTTTTCTCTGAAGTTTTTTATAGTTAAGCAAATGTCAATGATATACAGAAACCACGGTGGCTTTATCTGAGGTGAAATCCTTATCGGGTCTTCAGCGTTAAATCTTCATTTGCTGAGTTCTTTGAAAAGATTCTGAGAAGAAGTACATTTCTAAATATGAGTCATTCTTATTTCATTTGCTCTTTAGTCTGCTTATTTTGAATGGTTCAGTCTAAACAAGCTTCTTTTATGTTTCTTTTTATGTCAGTGCTGCGTTAAAGTTGAAAGACCACAGCGTGTTCACCAGACCGACCACTTCAAACCAGTCTGAGTGATGTGGAGCTCCTCAGGGCTCTGGTGTTGGACCTTTCCAGTTCGACATCCACACGCTAAGATTTTGGTAAACAACAGATGACAGATCAAAGTGTGGGAGTCGTCATGGACTTAGGTGTAAAATTTAGCATCTACCTCAGGAAAGTTATGAAATGAAGGACTAAAACCTGAGCAGGAATAAGCACTGAGGCAAAGTGTCCAAGTTCTCAAGTCTCTGATTAGGTTTTGTTTTTAAATGCAAGTTAAATAATTTAAAACCTGTTGAGTTTCTCTGCTCAGAAGTCAGATGTTTGGTGTGGAAGAAAAACTACATCCTGCCAAAGTAGCTCAAAAAAGTTTGTAACACTTTAAGATGTAAGACAAGGCTCGGTTCAGGATCAGTAACGTCTTTTAAACCACTTCATAAAGACTTTTTTACAGAGAGTTTAACGGTGCTACACAAGTCAAGTTTGACTATTATAATTAAAAGTAGAACCTGAAACATTTTCAGATGAAACACTAGTTAAAGAGAAACCCACCACACAAATATTCAACTTCAGTGTTTGTTTATTGAAGAAAACAATCTCAGGTTATTCATCAGTAGCTCACTTGGTTTCAGAGGGACAGGTCATCAGTGGACAGCTGAGACACAAATCTAATAAAACCCAAAATGTAACAACTGGTTGATAATGTAACAAAAGTGCTGAGCCTGAAATGTCATTTAACAAATGTAACAAAAGCCAAAATGTAAGAAGTTGTTACATTTTGGGCAAAGTTTTTGCCTTTTGTTCTCAGCATCTTGTTACATTATTGACCAGTTGTTACATTTTGGGTTTTATTACATTTTTTTGGGGTCGTTGTTACATTTCAGACTCTTTTAGTTTGTGCAGTAAAATGTTTTTGGTAAATGTTAATCAGTCATTAACTCAGAGGAATTTTCGCCTGTTTCTTCGTATGAAACAGCTTCAACTTTGTTATTTTCTAATTACCTGGTTCTTCTTGAACCACCCTGCGTCCTGTGATGTTGTCCTGTGATGTATGATCCACCTCCTCTTCAGAGTCAGTTCATCCAAAGACATCCTGACATTTTCTTTTAGAGCTCGCTGGTTTTATTCATAATTATTTGCTGTGTAATTGAACATATGTATTACCGTGTTTTCTGGACTATTGAGTGCACCTGTCTATAAGTCGCTATTGAATTTATTCCAACAGTTTCATGTGGTCCACTCTGACCGGGTCTGATGTGACGAGGCTAAATGTATCGGCGGCACGGAGCTTGCTAGCTTGTAAAAAGCTAACGAGCTTCGTGCCGTCGATACATGAGAAACACCGGTGTTTAAGTTCAAAGCGTCGGAAAAAGGTAGCGGTTTATAGTCCGGAAAATACGTTATGTAGTCATAGTGAAGTTTGCATTTTATTTTGGAGATTTTCCTGGAAATTCAGTCAAAACTATAAACTGTAAACTTGGACATTGTAACATGATGCTGCAGCAGCTGGTCGGTGCAGAGCAGCATTTTGATATCAAAGGGTTTCTCTGACGTCAGCTCTGTACATGAAAATGTTTGTGAGGCCGCTGATGATAAGGAATCATGTTTATGAAGAAGATCAATTTGAAAGCAGAACTGGGAAAAGAGAAAATCGGCTCTGGTTGGCGTCATGAGAAAAGTTTGGGGTTTGAGTTTGGGGAACAGTTTGTTTACCCGTCAGCTCTTTACGTGGTTTCTTTCATGGAAATTTTTTTTTTGGGACACAGTCAAGTCACTGAAGACGTTTGACATTTGTGGATGACATTTACTTCAGAGACGAAGACAAAATATGTCTTTGTGGCCAAAATGAATCAATTTATCATCCCTAAAGTTTTTTTTTTCTTTAAAGAAGGCACAAAATTATCTTTTCGCATGTGTCACAAGGTCGCCGCCCCTCAGTCTGAGCATCCTCACTGATAAGATTTATAAGAATTATGAATGATGCCCTTGTGTTTGATAGATTAGAAAAAAGATGGAGAACAGTGGAGTGAAAATCTACAAATATATGAAGTTAAATCAACTAAGTGAAAAACAAATTCAGTGGAAACTCTTCTTCATTTAAATCAACACGTCATTAATTTTAACTTTAATTTCTCTAAAGCAACAAATATGGATTAATCCACCACTGAAACTAGTCCCTAACAAACACTCAACTTCTTCCAGCTCCTTTGTTTGTTAAAGATGCAGCAGGAACAGAAATGACTGAAACCTTTAAGTAATGAAATAATATATTTTTAATATCTTTTTTTTCTTTGACATTTGTGTTTGAAAAGGTTTTAAGAACAATCAGTCGTTCTTGTGGGACATCTGAGGTGGACATCAGCAGGAGTCCAGTTGTTCAGGAGCAGTGATTCATCAGGTTTTTACTCAGTTGTTGAGTTTCCTTAACTCTTAATAACAACCTTCCACTTTAATCCACTTTAACTTATTTACCTTGTTTTCCAGAAAAACTGTTCAAGTTAAATATCAGTCTTTCTTTAGGAGTAAAACAAAGTCATAGATTATAATTTACATTTTCTGATTTACTTGTATTTCTTAAATTTAGCAATATATCAGTGGAGTCTCTAAACAGACCATTTCTTTAAACTACTGTGAGTAAACTAAAGTAAATAATTTATTCACTCCGATCGAGGCTGGCCAATAGGGATGGGACTCTCAGTGTAGGCCCCGCCCACGAGATTCTGCTCAGTAGCAAGAAAAGCTATTTGCACTCAGTGGAAGATATTGTAAATTAAAAGATATTGTGATTGAAATCTGGATTCAGAGTCTGCAGAGTCTCTAGTTTTGCTTCAAACCTGTTTCATCACAATCACAACACAGAAGTCGTCATCATGGATTCGCTCGGTGAGGATACAGATGTGACCTGTGAGGTTACTGTTAACATGCTTCTCTGGTCTGAAGGGTTTTATTTCTGCACGTTCCTCAGCTCTCCTGGTGGGATTCGTGCTGACGATGGCCAACTACAGCTTCTTCTCGGCCCTGCTGGCCTTCTTCATCTCCTCCTCCAGGCTGACCCGCTGGGGAGGAGCGCAGAAGAAGAAAATCGACGCCGACTACAAAGAAGGTAAAAGATGTGAAGACGTTACCCAGTGAGGATCATTGTAACATGATGCTGCAGCAGCTGGGCGTCAGCTTCACTGCAGAACAGCATTATTGTTCTGATCATGGAGGATTTTTGATGACAGCTTTACAGATGAGAAATGACCACATCCTGTTTATACTTTCAGGGCTTTTTTTTTTTAGGTTTGACTTCTAATCTTCTTGCATCCTTTTCTTTTTGAATCTTTTACCAGTTTTTGGCAAAACATTTGGTTCAACTTTCTGAAGGGAAACTACAGAAGCTGCAGCAGCTTTAAAGCAGAACAGCTTCAGCTTTTTATAAATGAGGGTTTGAATGATGCAGCTCTGCAGATAAAAATGTTCAATTTTGTTTTATTCGTGAATCAGGTCATTTAAAAGCAGAACCAGAACATGACATTTTCTAACTTTTGTTACAAACCTTTGTGACTGGGACAGGAGGCCAGAGGAACTGGGTTCAGGTCTTCTGTAACGGAGGAGTTCCTGCAGAGCTGGCACTGCTCTACATGATCGAGGTGAACATCTGCAGCCACAGACATACTGACAATCATCTGGTTTTCTTTTTTTAGCATTTATTAATATCTTTTATAATGGCCGCTGTGTTTCAGGTGGGTCCTGGTGAGATCCCCATCGACTTCAGTAAACAGTACTCCGCCTCCTGGATGTGCCTCTCTCTACTGGGCGCACTCGCGTGCAGCGCTGGAGACACCTGGGCGTCGGAGGTGGGGCCTGTCCTCAGCCAATCACAGCCCAAGCTCATCACCACCTGGCAGGAAGTCCCAGCAGGTGAGAAGCCAAAAACCTTCAGACCTCATATAATCATCACCAGGATTCAGAGAAGATACTTTGATTTATTACAAAACAACAACAGCTGCAAATATAAACTTGTATAAAATTCCGCACGAGTCGCTAATAATACAGAATTTATTTTTGGGTGATGGGCAACTTTCAGCTGTGAGCCTCCAAATCACTGGAGACCAGAGCTGTCAATCAAACTGACCCCGCCCCTAAATCTTCCTCTTTTTTAAAGCCTAATATCTCCTTAATGATGAAATGACTTTCAGATGATCACTGAGAAGAAGAGTTGAATATTTTCATGATTGAAAATGGGGATTTTTTTAAGTGGAGCCAGCCTCTAGTGGCCGTCGGTGGTATTTCCCTTCTGCATTGGCTTCACTGAGAAACCCAATTTCTATACAGTCCACAGGAAGGTTTGCTGCACAGAAAATAAAAGATGAGCTGTGGCAACATTTTATTGATGGTCCCAAAAATACGGAGCTTCACAGTCGTGTCAAACAAAGTTTATTTCCAGCATTTGTTTTATTTTCTGTCTGAATAAAGAATTAAAATCAAAGTCAGAAATGTACAAACATGACTGACTAACAATCAACTGGTTATTTCTACAGTCGACCAGTCATCGTTAACAATACCCAGCTGACACTTGTTATTCACAGTGAGCTGTTTCTGGAATCTCTGCCCACCGTGTCAATCATAAGCCACGCCCACTCATTAACAGACATCAACAGACACTGAGTCCATGGTCACAGTGGTAGGTGATGACATCATCACTGTAGGAACTGAACAGAAAAGACTTTTCCCTGAACTGATGAACTTTGGTTTTGTATTGATGACTGATCCACGATGAAAGGTCGCTCTGTCTAAGACATCACATCAAATCACTTTGAAACTGAGTGTTTTCTTTATCAGTTACTCTCACCCATCGGAGCTCACATGCATTCAGTTGCTCACTGTGTAATCCCTGCACATGAACTGTTAATGCATCTTGAGGTCATGGTGCACTGAGTTGCCTTAAAGCTACGACACGAGAATGTAAAACAGACTTTCACTGTGACCTGCGACTTATGTATAGAAGAATTCTTGGGAAGTGAAAGGTTTCTCAGAGCTGAGGGTCAATGTTACCCTCCATTAACTCTCTGTATGAACTGAATATACATGCAGTGCTGGGACATGTGGATCTTCCTTCCCTCAGGAACTAACGGAGGGGTTACGACCATCGGATTGGTCGCCAGCTTCCTGGGCGGAGCCGCAGTGGGCACAGCTTACTTTGTAACACAGCTCCTGATGGTCAGCGACCTGCACCTGGCGGATCCCCAGTGGCCGATCATCGTGTACGGAGGCATGGCCGGACTCCTGGGGTCCATGCTGGACTCCTTCCTGGGGGCTCACATGCAGTATTCAGGTAGGACCAGCAGGGGGCGCAAGTTTATTCATAGAAATCCGACCAGATCTGTTAAGATAACATTCCATAGCGTTACAATACAATGACAATTTTGTGATGACGCTAACTTACTGTATTTTATCAAAGTATAGTATAGCATGAGAATCAAAGTGTAATATGTATTTTAAATATTAAATGTAGACAGTTGTAAGAAGCTCACACTTTTTGCCTTGATGTACGTTTTTTTTTTTATGCCACATCGCAAAATCTCCACAACAGAGCAGAAGTTAGCACAGACACTCAGTAAGCACGTTCATGCAACAAGCAGGTGAACTAGAGCTCACTGTAATGGCTTCAGTTTACATAGAGAGGACCTGATGATTTCACCAGGAATATAAATTTACGTACGTGATCTGTTTCCTGTTTGTCCTCAGGCTTCGACTCCAGTATCGGGAAGGTGGTGAGTTATGAGTCGGCCACCACTCGCCGGATCTGCGGGAAACCCATCTTAGACAACAACGCCGTCAACCTGTTCTCCTCCCTCCTCATCGCCCTCATCCTGCCCGGATTGGCGTGGGGGGCTTGGCCTCGATAGACCAACTATAGAGCGTGGAGCTGGGCCGTGACCAGCTGCCGGTGTTGGTCACACAAACGTCGCACTAAAGACTCCTACCTGCTACCTGCTGGACCTGCTCTGATTATGACAAACTTCCAGATTTATAATTTTCTGTTGCAACAACTTTACGTGAAAATTTCCTGCGTATTAATTTATTCACTTTTAATTTAAGATATCAAGTCAGACTAAAAACTTCACAATCAGTTATTGTGCTATCAACATCTGCAATGTAACATTGGAAAATGTTTTCAGAAGACCACACGATGAAACAAACGTAACTGCCGACCGTTTGTAAATCTGGTTCTGACTCTTACTTTTTAAATCTCACCGCTAATGTTTAGTCATTTTTTGATGTTGTATGGTATGTCGGGGATAAACGCCCAAATATGGTATGTCGGGGATAAACGCCCAAATATGGTATGTCGGGGATAAACGCCCAAATATGGTATGTCGGCTGGTGTTGGTCACACAAACGTACTAAAGACTCTGCCTGTTTTTTACTACCTGCTGGACCTGCTCTGATTATGACAAACTTCCAGATTTATAATTTTCTGTTGCAACAACTTTACGTGTAAATTTCCTACGTATTAATTTATTCACTTTTAATTTAACATATCAAGTCAGACTAAAAACTACAATGTTCAAAACTTCACAATCAGTTATTGTGCTATCAACATCTGCACTGTAACATTGGAAAATGTTTTCAGGAGACCACACAATGAAATAAACGTAACTGCCGACCGTTTGTAAATCTGGTTCTGACTCTTACTTTTTAAATCTCACCTCACTGCTAATGTTTAGTCATTTTTTGATGTCTCAAAATGTCTGAAGGTGTATTTCATGAAAAAATGTCATTGTTGGAAAAATACTGGCCCGGCTACACGCCCAAATATGGTATGGCCCGGCTACACGCCCAAATATGGTATGGCCCGGGTACACGCCCAAATATGGTATGGCCCGGCTACACGCCCAAATATGGTATGGCCCGGCTACACGCCCAAATATGGTATGGCCCGGCTACACGCCCAAATATGGTATGGCCCGGGTACACGCCCAAATATGGTATGGCCCGGGTACACGCCCAAATATGGTATGGCCCGGGTACACGCCCAAATATGGTATGGCCCGGGTACACGCCCAAATATGGTATGGCCCGGGTACACGCCCAAATATGGTATGGCCCGGGTACACGCCCAAATATGGTATGGCCCGGCTACACGCCCAAATATGGTATGGCCCGGGTACACGCCCAAATATGGTATGGCCCGGGTACACGCCCAAATATGGTATGGCCCGGGTACACGCCCAAATATGGTATGGCCCGGGTACACGCCCAAATATGGTATGGCCCGGGTACACGCCCAAATATGGTATGGCCCGTCCGCCATTAACGCCCAAATATGGTGTGTCCGCCATTGTCACAAAAAACATCCTATTCCACATCATCCAGAGAAATTAACTGAATGTGCAGTAACTCCCACCTAACTGTTGTGACCTTTGACCTTGGGGCTGGTGGCGAGGTGTGAACAGAGTTCTCGGAGAGCATGGGGGGTCCAGAGGTATCACTGTTTATTTCAGAGTGTCTGAGAGAAAAGGCACTAAACCAAACTGGGAGAGTGACAATGACTTTGAGAATGGGAACAAGATGCAGAGGCTGCGGAGTCAGGTTTAAATAAACATATATAGAAAGTTTACAGGCGTACAAACACACTCACGCACACTATCTACACGAGTCCTCACCGATTAAATACAGCAAAAAAAAAAAAAAAAAAAAGAAAAGTTCCCCTTTT
>OOFC01019270.1:0-12445 GCA_900323345.1 Pseudochromis fuscus
GTCGCCGCCTGCTGCTGCATCTGCCTGTGGCACTGACGCAAGTCGAACACCTGGCAGGGGACAACACAGAGGCAGAGATCTGTAGAACACTCAGAGATGTAATGTTCATTTGACCAGCACAGAGTTAGAACATGGCCCCTTACAATAACACAATTTCCACAATGATCACAACAAAAGGCACATCAGAGTGCTAATGACGTCGTCTCTATTATTAGTGTGAGTTTAAATTTAAATAGTGGCAGAAACAACCAAAGTGTGCACATTTCTGATTACATTTCTGGGATGTTTTTGGCTTTTACCGAAAGAGCGTTGTACTCCATTCTCACCTTGATGTAAGCACTAGGGTAGATCTTGTGCACCGCATCACCAGGGGCGCGTCCAGCTTCTCGGTCAAGATAATAGCTTTGCACAAACACTGCATGATCACTCAGACAACGCACCCAGACATCTCCTTCGCCTTTGCACTCCAGCTGCACACCTTTCCCAATGTGAAGCCTAAGGACAAAAAGGACAAGAAGTAGGTAATGACAATGAGAAAAATAATTTATTATTTATAGGGTTTCTTCAAGGCAATCAATGACAATCTGCATATAAGGAGAAAATTTATTTCTAAATATAAAACTCAGCAAAAGCAGCATTACTATTATGACCTATTATGCTCATTTTTCAGCTTTCTATTCACAGCCTTGGCCTCCTCTGAGTAGTAGTGTTGCATAGATTGCAGCTCAAATAATTCCTTATCTATGTATTTTTAAGAGTCTCCCTCATTTCATCTTCTGTCCCAAACAAGCTGTTTTGACCCAAGTCTCCATTTTCAAGAGCCCATTTTCTTCTGATTGGCTAATGTTAGGAAGGGTGATGAGAGGCGGAAGCTGATTCTCCAACGTGGGACTATAAACAAATCATTTAATGTAACTTTGTTGACTGGAATTTCAAACCAGTCCAAACATGTTTGCGTCTGAATCTGATCCACAATCTGAAAGCAGGCTGCACCAACAATCACAACAAGAAAGATCACAAAGCACAACAGGTCCTCTTCAATTATTTGATAACACAGTATGGCACAATACCTGGCTCTCTCTATGTTCTCTGTCCTGTGGACGTTGCTCAGTTGGCCCAAGCAGAAGCGATCCCCTCCTGATGGATCCACATAGCCATCCACAGTTACTATTGGACATGTGGACGGCACCTTAAAGGTCTCCCCAACCTGGACATCCATCTCAAAGTATGCAATGGAGCACCAGTATTCTGGAGCTGGAACAACCAACAACCATCCACAGGTCAAATGAGTTGTACTTGTGATATGTTACTGGTGATGAGGGTGAATATGTGTATTGTTTTCCATCTGCAACTTGATACTCACCAGGGTGGTTTGATATGGGGGGCTGGAACGCAATTTCATTGGTTACAGGCCCTGTGAGGACATATCAGATTTAATTCTGAACTAATTTGAAACCGCACTTTCTTATACTGTGATATATTAATAAGAAATGAACACAGATTATGCAGCAGTTAAAGTGAGATGAAAATTACTATAACTTGTCAAGTGTCTTGGGTGGAAGCTGATGTTTCATATTAAGAGTTAAGTCATCACTTCAACTTTAAATATGACAAAATTGTGCTTCTTTTGTTCATCAGTTAAACAGATGTTGACTCTTGATAACAAGACATGGATTATTTTTCTGGATTTCTTTCAGAGTCTGCAGAACTTGACATGTTTTTCATCCACTCACAGTAATGCCCTGTGTGAGGCATGGGCGGATGATGCTGTAGATGCCCGTTCTGGTGCTGGGGCACTGCAGGGGTGAAGCTGCTGCTGTTTCTGCTCCAGTTTGGGGTAGGATCTGTGGACAGAAATTTGTGTTGACAAATTAGTGTCAACTCGAAGTCTGTGCTATCTTAAAAACACATGTATACTGCATTGTAAGTAATAGCAACCTTAATGCTCATTTAAAATAATCTAACTCAATTAGTACAATGACAACTTCAGTATTCAGTATTTTTAACTAAATGCATTATTTTAATGAAGTGTTTGCACTTTGAGTTGTCTTACTTGAAGGTCCAGCACTAATGGTGGAGAAAGCAGAAGTTGAAGCTGAACTGCTGCCCTCCGCTGGGGGTAGTAAAGCAGGGCTGCTGAATGTCTCCTGAGGACCCGGCCGTGATGGTGGATGCTGGATAGTCTGCAGGTGGCTTTCAGAGCTGGAGTGAGACTGCGGGTTATCATAGTCAAACTCATCTTTTACCAAGAGTGGACCTAGCAGAAAATGACAGACATGGTTTAGAAGACTGATGAACATCCACAAAATCTTCAACGAACAAACAGGAAAACTTTAGCCTACCCGAACTCGAAATAGTCAGTCCTGATAAGTCTGCAAACACATTAACAAGAAGAGATACGAATCAATGTCATTCAATCAGATGATGTAATTCAATATTTTGGGTAAGAAGTAGAACATGGGTTTCTCAACCAACTGATTGGAATTGAACACGAGTGATGTATTAAAAAAACCCTGATCTGCGCATGTTATAATATGTTAAATCGATCCTTCAGTGTACCTGCAATATATTTATTCATTGATAGCATAAAATAATAAAATTTAGACTAACAGGTTATTCTTACTTACCAATTCCAGGAGAGACAACCCTCTCGTAGTGGTATGGGTTGACACAAACATTGTCACATTTCAGATCAAAGGCATACTGGCAATATTTCACGTGTTTTAGCTCATTCTTGTGTAGATCAGGCCATCGCCACAGTCTGGCATAGACAACATGGGGGAAACCTTTACGCCCTGCAACCTAGAGCACAGAAAGGAGGACTTAATGAGATGAAGCACAATTACAGATTGCACTAATCAAAAATTGGTGCTGTAGGTCTGCTGCTATACCTGTAGGCGTCCATCCAAAGTTCGCTGTATGGTTACACACTTGCTAGGATGAGCTCCATTTGTAGTTATAGCTGTGATAAGAGAATCCAGCTCATCTTTCTTCTCCTTCAGCTTCTTGACAAGACTCTCAATAGCTCGCTTAGCAAAGCTTTCACTCTCTCCTCCCTGTCTGTGGCACATGAGACTGTGCACAATGCTCAGGCAGGCATCATTGCTTGTGGGAGTGTTCGTGATTGACATCTTGCTCCTTAGGTCTCAACCCTTGGGAGGCTTTCCAGTTGTGTCCTCTCTGCCTTCACCAGTAGAAGTGACAAGGTGATAGCACTGTTGATCCAATTGTGGCCGTGTTTAGCAACCTAAAACAAGAAGATCACTGTCATAAGTATGGTAGTTTACATGAGTATGAATTTTACACAATTACATTTTGCAACACTCATCATTTAATCTGTGCATCACAATGACCTAATTCCAGGTGGTAAGAATAAGTGGTGAAGAAAACAGCTGAATATTTTAGGCTGTTAGTGTACTTTTTATTTAGCACTTTATCTAGAAAAAAAAAACACGTCAATCACTGCATTTTGGAATTTACATTCATACATGCAGGTCATCCACAGATACGACTATAATGGCGGCAACAATGTAAAATGATACATTTTGATGAATAAGTATCGAAAATTGTTTCTCGACGTTTGGGACACGTGGTGTTATATCGAAATCAAAAGAGCGTGCGGTTTACGTAGTTTAAATCAGCATGCTCACAGTAAAAGGACGTAACATTATCTCTGATGGGTCATTTAAAGAAGCTAATAAACACAGGTAGGGTATCGTTGTTAACAATACCTCAGTAATATGCAACGCCCCACGATATAAACCACATTCATCACGTATTAGTTACGATTATGTGTTCAAATTGAATTTATATGTTAAATATCGCACAATACAGTTGTTGAACATTAGCTAGCACTGCCCAGCTAAGTGGCTTACCGTAAATACCGTTACGACTGTGCTAACGCTAGCCTGGAGAGCATTCTGATAAGTGGACTTACACTGATTTCTGCACGCAGTAGAGTTAGTCCCAGTGGTAGAAGATGATAGGTGAGTAGTTTGACCTACCTAAATGTTTGTACAACAAATAGCACGAACCACCTTATTTTGGCCAGCTTGCTAGCAGATAGCGCTAACAGACATTCATCACTAGCTCACCAGCTAACGTTCTTCTATAACGGGCTCAAATTCACGATCGGACGAAAAATTACAATATCACATCAGCTAAATCCGCTCTAGTTTATCTGTAATTTTCATAAGACTTTGTTTTAAAATGTAAAATTGATGTAATGTAAGAACAATGCGTTTAAAAGCTAGCTGGCCACGAAAATAAACAAAAAATTCTCCTCCACCCACCACGCACCAAACTGCGCATGCTCACGTAAAGTGTGGCAGGCGTGGCGCTGCAGTGCAGCTTGTTGTATTGTATGGGGAAAAAATCCATCATACGTTGTGTATGCTTAAATACCACACTCTGGAAATGCATTTAAGAGCGAGAGGTAACTAAATGTTACAAGGAAGCCCTTATTTTCCGTTGAGTGTTATTCTGACTGAGTTCTGGGATGCATGTGTTAATTAGAGTGTGCACCAGATGTTCCATTATTCTTGAAAATTTATGTCACGTTTTTCTCACGCCAGCTAATTGCGTTGTTTTAAATAGCCCGTGGTTTGACCTACAATCAAAAAAGGCAAACCGTTGACCCCCCCCCCCACAAATCAATAGGTGGGGCTTGGCTTTTAAACTGGACAAAATTGAACAACTGCTTTGTGGGCCTTAAAGCACCCCAACCACCAGGGTCTGTGCACATTAGACCTAGGTGATAGGGTCTTCAAAGCTGTTCTTACTCTTAACTCATATAGAGATGCTATTTTGCAGAGAATCAAAATTTTTTTGTCTGTCCAGTATTTTACAATAGGCAGCTTTCTGTGGTGAAACAATTTAGTCTGTTGTGTGAATTGTGTCTGCTAGGTAAGGATGACATACTACCCACAGATAGCCAACTACTTTAACACAAGTAATACACAAATACAGATTTTTTTCTAATTGCTAATGCAGGCCTAAAGGCCCGCAACCCTCTTGATTTGTAACATGATGACTTTTATTTTAAAATAACCCTATCTTTTCTATAGATCTGCCAGTGACATTAAGTGTGTATTTATCCTTGACAGCTGGCACCCAGGAACCTCTGTATTAATAACTAAGCAGCGACAATATGAGCTTGTCCAATTGCAACTGGTAATATGTAATTATGGTGAGTTCAGATTTTCAGATATTTGTCCACTTTGAACGAAATAATAACCTATATGATAAAGTTTGTACAGTTTAAAGAAGAATTACAGTTACACTACCTTTACTTTACAAACTGGCAAAATTAATAATATGTTGCAGTGTGCTTAAATGTTTTGGAGGAGAAACTCCTAAGAAGATACTTTACTGGAGCTCTGTTGTATGATACATTCAGTGTGCTCTTTGGTGTGCAGTTAAAAAATATCAAAGCAGTATAACAGACAGAACATATATTCTCATTAAAAGGTGTTGAAGCTAAGGAAATTAACATTCAATCAAAGTAAAGTAAAGAGGAAAACATCTACTTTAAAATACCAGTTGTTTTTAAAAGAAAGTTGAAGAGCTCCTCCTGGTGCTCACTTCAACCGTAAACAACAGTGTACTGAAGTATTACTGTATGTACTGTATGTACTGATCATACCATGATGAGTCATTAATATACAATAGTAACTGACATTACATTCAAGTAAATCTTACTAAATATTAAAAATTAAACAAACTGATTCTACTCTTGAACTAAGCTCCACAATGGGAAATCAATTTGTTCACTGCCTGTCAATATCTCTGCCCTGCACACTTGGCCTGTGTAAATCTGCCCACCGAGTGAGGATGCTATTAAGTTAGAAAGTTCCACAGTGTTATTCCATTATTGTTATCTACTTCCGACTGTTAACAGCAGAAGCTAGGTGATGATGTGACGTGTATTTTTTCCATTTGTACTGTTGCCGTGGCCTTGATAAGGGCGTAAGCATGCCGGTGTCACAAAAGGCAAGTGGGAGGGTTCAGAGGGCACCGAGCAACCTGATGGCAGAATTGTCAATAGAACATGTTGGCGCTGGAGACCAGGAATCTGACACCACCTTCTCACAAATGCTACCACTTGGAGTGGCGTCTCATCCTGAGTGATGGTCTACAAGACTCCAGGCTCTGACACCTCTTTATCACTATGGCATGGAAGCGGGCAGAGAGAGGCCCGCCAGGCATGTGACGCTAGAGGGATGAGGATTAAGGTTGCGACTGCTGTGATTACCTGACAATGAAACAGTGTGTACAAGAGATCAAACATTGCTCAATGGATTGATGTGTTTCTGATATTTTATTTTTTACAACTATAATAACATTCATGTTGGTGTGAGAACCAAAAGCAGGGTATGAATGGCTGGTATAAAGAAAGATTTCACAGCAGTTGACAGCAGTGTTAGGTAAGAGAAATTACATTTTTTCAGACAAGAAGCCCTGAAGAGCTCCAAGACACTGTGAAAATCCTCTCCTGGTCAAAAGCCATCAAAAACACATTTTCTGCAAGTTTTGGCAAGCAAATAGAAGACAGACTTTAAATAATCTCAGTGGCTTCAGGATGCCACGGGGCACTGAAACAAATTCTACCATTTACAAATTTGTAGCATGTGCATCTCCTTGTAAAGCATTTTGGGAAGACTGTTATTCAATAACAAATAAGGCTTTTCAGGTTAAAAAAAAAAAGGCAAACAGTGTACTGTCAGTAGTGCATTTCATTTTGATAAATCTATTCTAAACGATAGATCTTTCTTGAAATAATAATTCAGTTGGGATAAGCTAGGGCTATTTAGTATTTCTTGTCCTAGCTCCCGCATTGAAATAAACTACATTGAAAGTCAAATGGTACATTTTTTGTACACATACAGATCTCACACACATTTCCAAAAATCTGAAGATGGCTGTTATTGTAACTGATAACAGTCACAGTATTTTACTTTTTGACGTCCCTCTAACAACATAGATTTCATTCGTTGTGGAAATTTGAATTAGATTTTTATCATCACTTATTTTCTTCAAATTTCCTCCATTATTGCTGTATCAGATGGAGATGGCCTTGTACTGCTACTTAAAAGGTTTTCTGGAACTTGTTAAACATCACTCTAAGATACAAAATGGCAAAAAATTACAGTAAAGACTGTTGAAAAAAAAAAGATTTGCAGCATTTATATTCTACATTAATATAATAATCATTGCTTGGCTTTATACAATTCCAAATTTACATCATGTGTCCATCCCTAATTTACAACTAAGTCCAGACTTGTGTTTGTACACACCACTGTATGAGATACTGTGGAAAGAAGCACATGAGATAGATAGATAGATAGATAGATAGATAGATAGATAGATAGATAGATAGATAGATAGATAGATAGATAGATAGATAGATAGATAGATAGATAGATAGATTCTCATTTCTTTAGATCCACCTGCACACAGTCTCTTTCTCTGTGTAATACTCAGGACTATCTGCAGCCACACTCTGCCACCACCATTCCCTCATATTTGTGGTTGAAAGTGATCACCCCATTATCATGATAAAGGAGGGAGATCGGCTCCAGCTTAGTGGGCACACAGCAGGCACGCGATGCTCTCTCGGGACTCTTGAGGCTCAGCAGTGTCTGCACTATGGCATGTTTGGTGGGGGAGACCTCAGAGGTCATGGGTGGGTTGCATACGCCGTTGCACTCGTACGCTTCGTAGCTCAGTGGCTGGATGATCCACGAATTCCAGCCAATGTCTTTAAAATCCACATGGAGAGGCGTCCTCTTGCATGACTCACTCTTAACATTGCGACGGACTCGAGGAGGTGTGTCATAGATAAGGTTGGACTGCAGCTGCATGAGAGACCGTTCGTCCAGCTCGTCATGGTTTGCATGGCCACTGTTGTGATTAACATGCCCCCAGAAAGGTTGTTGGCTCCTGCCCATGTTTTCAGGAAGGTCATTCTCATGTTTAATCATCTGGTTGAGCTCCTGCTTGTCCTGTTTGTGATCTCTGCTCTGATCGTCTGAGAATACAATCAATACTGCATTGTGCTTCCCCCCCAAGTTCCTGTCAATATCAATCTCAACCAAACTTTCCTCTGTGGCCTCTTCTGTGCCCTCCTCCTCCTCCTCCTCCTCCGCCTCCTCTGACCTCAGGCTTGCAATGTGAACCTCCAGTCTGTGAGTTGCACACCCTGATTTCCGCCACAGTGTGACCACATGAGTCAGGTCAAATGACACCCAGCTGTTATCTCTGGCATGGATATGCTTTGTCACCAGTTCCTCCAAATCCTTCATCTCCGCCACCTCTTCTTTATCCCTCCTTCTCGCTTCTTTCCCCACCTCTTTTGTCCACACGACACCCTCATGTATTTTGTAGATTGTCACCTTGCGGTCAAAGCCAGCGAACGGTCTTTGGGCCTTTCGGACCAGAGTGAAAAGGCGAAGCTCAGCTATGGTTATGTGCTCATGGTGGGGCAGGGAGATATTGAAAAGCAGGGGATGTATCCTCACGCCCCTGGCTCTTATACTGTAGGGGGAGGAATCTGTAATTAAAATATCAAAAAGAGCATCTCAGTGCAGTCTATTTGAGTTTCTGTTGTCAAAACTAAAGTCAACTTACTCTCAAACATTAAATTGCATCACTTTTTATAATTGATTTGTGTTTAATCATATCTTTCACAAATTGGAAAGATGTAACTAAATATAATAATCCCAATTAGCAACTTTACATTTTCTCCCGTATATTAAAGAGATACAATTATTCAAACTTTATTTAAATAGTTTTGAATGTCAAACATGATTCACTAGAAGTCTTACATATAATCTAAAAATGTTTATGGTGTTAAACAAAAAATAGGTCTGTACCTTCATTCTTGAAACTGCGTACAATGTTGGCTGATGGCACAGCAGTGCGGTCATTAGCAAATCGGTTGTACAGCTCCAGCATGTACTCTGGTGGCTCTCTGTGGGCATTGAGCGGCCTGCTCTCGGGCCTCAGTTTTGTGAGGTTCAGTGTGGACAGAAACTGGCTGAGAAAGTCCTGTGCATCCAGACTGTCACCCACACCCCTACCAAGTGATGCCCTGTGATGGCTCTCAGTAGACTTGATGGGACTGGTCGAGCTCAGACCAGTAAACACCAGAAGCAGGACGATCAGAGAGTGGACACAGCCAAGGTTGGAGAAAAGTGGTGCAGTCATGGTTAAATGGAGGAAAGGTTTAAATCCCAGGACTGCAAGTGAGAAAGTGTGGATCCTTTTGGAGAAGATACCTGCAGTCACTACAACCTTTCCCTGGTGGACTCTCCTTCGTTAAAGGACAACAGGTTGCTGTTGGGGGCAAAGAGAAAACAGCTTTGCCCTTGTTGATCTTGGTGTTAGGTTCTAAGTGGAAGGGCTGTCCAATGTGCTGTGCTGACATGTTTGGAGATGTCACTAAGGCCCTGCTCTGCCCTCCTCTCTCTCACCAAACCAGGAAGTTGTGACAATCCATGAAGTCCACTGATATTGTTTCATTCTGATGTTTGCCTTTTTCATGAAACAGAACTTACCATTAAGTTAACAACACACTTTATGAACTGTAATGCTCTGCACAGGAAATAAATCAAACAACAGAGCCCTGATAAATCATTCGAGTTGATCATTTGATTCAAGTCAGAAATGCTGTCTGTTTAATTACAGGAATCAATATTCAATTAAAATCATTTTTGATTTATACTTTGCAATCTCCACAAGAGGCCACTGTAGACTCAGTTTACATGACTTCTGCCTTCTCAACTTGTGTTAGAATAAACATTTTAAACAATAAACCTTTACTCATTGACCTTATTTGTGTGTGTGGTTTCAGTTTGTACCTGAATCCCTGTATTTTTCTACCCAATAGTGTGGCTGAGAAATTAATCCTTATTGTTGACACACGTACATTAGAGAAAATGAACATAAAAAACAGGGATATCCCCAAATTGCTGCCTATGAGGATCACTCTGTTTTGTTTTTTTGAAGCCTACATAAAACTATAGATAGACTATATAAAAACAAATGTAGGTTGTTTAACTGGCTGTTTCAGTTGGAGACAGATAAAACAGCAGAGGACATATATTTCAGTCTGTAACACAAACAGAGAAAACCAATAAAAATGAGAAATTATGCACGTCATTTATTTTCCATTTTCATTGAACATCGCAATGCAAAAAGTACCACTGCAAAGCAGAGTTGTATTGAATGTTGGATCACTTACTGGTATTAGCTAATACACATAAATAACTTTTAATTAATAACGTGGGTATTACAATAAACATTACAATATAAATGCCTTCATTTAGAATATTAACAGTCCTTTGTTACACATTTACAATCCCACTTTGCCTATCATCAAACAAATGGAATAAAGACTTATATAGAGATTTGATAATGACCCCTACAGTCTAATCTGATTTAGGAATAAAAATGAAATTGTAACTGATTTAGGTGGTTAGGTTGATGAGAGTCCTAATCCTAAATGTCTCAAACAGTGAACAAAAATATTTTTAAACTCATTTCAGATTGGAGTCTATCTTCAGCCAACAATCCATGGAGGTGGACAACAGGAAATCCAAATGTTATTTTAATGGCTTGTCAAACTAAGTATACTGTAGATAAGCAATACAATTCAGTTTGTACGTGTTATATTATTCTTTGGAGTCATGATTCACCACAGTTTGCATATTTGGGCTAGTTCATACATAATCCTTCATGAATCTCAGACATACAGTGTATCATCCTACATGATAGATCCATTAAAAAGCTATTGCCAAATAACCTCCATAATAAATGCATGTAAATGTTTGGCACGTTATTTTCTGTAAACAAAGGAAATCATTTTAAACTAAATGGGTTTGTTTGTCTGTACAAGAATGATTACATGGCACAAATCCGTATTTCACTGATGGAAAGTGTCTCTACAGGATTTAACTGTTGTTATGTTTACACCCAGGAGTCCAGCGGTGGAGGTTTGTTATCCATGAGGCCCACTGCAGGCCTGCCAGCTCTGATGAAGTGCTTTCTTTCACTTATCGCCTGGTTCAAGAAATATGCAAACAGATTGTGTTGGCTAATTGTGCATGGAAAACACAAGAGAGAAATCCTTTGAAACTAAATTTTAAACAAGAGTCAGTTGTTATTTACTGAATTTTCTAATTTCTGATTTTAGTTGTAGATTCAAAACTAATTATAAAACCTCATCTTTTATATATTTACAAAGTATAGTTGCAATCAGCACAGTGAAAAGGAAGATTACCTGCAGGGCATCTCTTTCCACAACAGGTGTCTTCCCATCTCCAACTCTGTCATTTGGCTCTAAGCTGGTATATACATCTGCAAATAAAGTTAGAAACATATTAGCAGCAGACAGTAGAATTAAAAACTAGAATAAGAAAATGCATGGGAACAGATGTAAATCAGTACTTAGTTGAAGAAAACCTCTGGACTTAAGGACTTAGATAAAAAGACTTTTAAGATTTATTTATTAAAATTTCATAAACATTGGTTGTTATTTGTTCAAATAACTGTTGATTTCATATTTAATACTGTACATTTCTTAAATTTGATACAAATTGTGACAATTTTAACAATACATTAGTTTTGTAATTTTACATATATTTGTTGGATGTTGAAAATCATGTAACAAAAATGTTGAAGAAATGTGTTTTTATCATGTTTTTACATTTTAAATATCTTTTATTAAATATTAAAAAGCCAAAAATTATGAGATTTTCTATGATAATCAAAGGGGGGGTTATGCTTTTTCCAGATATATTGTACCACTCTAGGGCATACTCCAATGACTATGTTACCTTAGGTTGATCTGTAAATGCTGTAAATAAAAAAACAACCTTTATGAAATTTGCCCTCGCATCATGGCCGTTCTCAACGCCTCGATATTGGACTCTGTCTCTTTAAGAGGCTCCGAGCCTTTCAGACACTCCCCCTTCAGCACGCTGTCCACGACGTCATCACAACACTGCTATTTTTTATCACGTTTGAGCGATGGCGACGCAAGATGTTGTACAGCCTTACGAGTACGATCCTGTGTCCGACCCGGAAAGTGCATTTTCTGATGAACCGGAGAGAATTCAGAGGCTCTTACAGGACGTGTCTGCATGGTAATATTCCACCTCCTATCCTAAGCATCACTTATAAATATGATGCAGAAACAACGTTTTGTATAGTAAAAAAAATAGATAACATCGTAAAGCTACGTTTTTTAAGCTACATGTTGTGGTGAAATGAAAAACATATCATTATGAAATGACGTTCTGAAAAGTAGTCAGAAACGGAAGCTCCACGACGTCCACCAGGTGTTTGCTAATTGCTGCTACCGCTGTGTGCCTGCTGTTTACACGGGGGAGGGGAGCTCTGCTGAGACGGGAGCAGTGGGCGGTGGTTCGGCAGGTGACGAAAG
>OOFC01019272.1:0-25131 GCA_900323345.1 Pseudochromis fuscus
GTTCATGTAGCTTTGAAGTGATGACAAATGGAGTTGGAAATACATTGTTTTCAACAAAGGCGGCGCAAATACCGGTAGGAGCTACCGGTACGTACGGTACCGTATTGTGAATGTACTAGCTTGTTTTGGGAGTGAACGGAGTTGTCAGAACGTTGGTTTGTTTTCTATTAATAAAGTTTGACTGACTGACTTATCTGACTGTTTTGTTGACATCCCCTTAAGCGCAGCTTCATCTAGATGGATGATAACACAACCCCAGCCACTACAGTAGTTTCTATTCTATGCGCCTGATAATGCGGTGCGCCTTATATATGAAAACAGTTTTAAAATAGGCCGTTCATTGAAGGTGCGCCTTATAATCCGATGCGCCTTATAGTGTGGAAATACGGTAATAGGATTTTTTTTTTGAAAAAATGTTGTACTTTGCAGTTTTTCTTATACTATATCATACTATAGAGGTTATGATTCCTATTGACCTTGTGTCACCAAAAATGTAAAATCATTTTTTATGTCAGCAAGAACCTTAATTATTATTTTCTTCTATTCAGTGCTGAATCATAACATATGTCGTCTCAGGGTACTTTAACCCCGCCCCCTCTTGAACAGCTCATGGAGACAGTGGGGAGGATAAACTCCCTGTAACAGAGCACAAGCTTCCAAAAGAAGCAGCACGAGCGTGGGTGGCTGACTGCATCGACTGTGTGGGGTGAGAGGAGGACAGAGAGAGGGAAGATGAGAAGTAGAAAACAACCGAAAATAAAAACTGAACTGTTTGGTGGTCCAGTAAACACAGATCGATCAGAAACAAGAAGCTACTGAGTCAGAGGTACCTGCAGAGAGGTGCAGATGGACAGGACAGAGGAAGAAGCAGCAACTACAGGCGAGAGAAAACACAAAGTTATGCAATAGTGATATATTAATACATGCAGTGATGGAGAGGAGAGAGCTCAGTGCATCATGGGAGATTTCTCAGCAGTAGTTAAAGGAGCAAAGCTTAGAGATGGTTTAAGTGTCAGCTTTATCAAAAACCAAAGTTTTAATCTAAAGTCTTAAAGTATATGGTTTTATTATTTATACACACAAACAGTAGAAAAATATATAAAACAAATAATGCATTTTTAAAATTTGTTTTTCCGCCTTTAATATTAAAAGTCTTTGCATGCCTGTGAATTTTTTAAAATATTAATAATTTACAGTTTGAAAAATGCCTCTCTGAAAATGTTAAATAAGATCCTGCGTGAAAGAACCATTTCATCACTTTGATCTGATTTTCTTAGCTTATTTCTTGATGAGATATGAAGTTATGTTAATACGAATAAAACATGCTCAGTTTATTCACAGATGAATAGATGGACTCCAGATGGCCTTGTCCTCTTCTCACCATCAGCCTCTCATGTTCAGAGGAAATATGCTGTCATGGATATCTGCGCTGAGTTTTGAAACCAGTTATTCGGCAGCAGTTCTGGACCTCAGAGGGTGTTGAATTTTTTTTAAATGAAAAAAAAAAAGGGAGCGAGAGAGAGGTTGAAATTCACCAAACAACCTTAAAAGTCACTGCAGTCCTTGAGTTTGATGTTCAGGAGGTGAGCGTAGGAGCTCGGAGTGAATGTGATTTCCCTTTGTGACTGACTGGCATTGTGACGGCTCTCCTCAGTGTTTGAATGCGCCTATGCTCAGCTGGTCCTGCCTTGGTACGCTGTCCCTGAGCCATGTGAGCTCCAGCCTCTGCATCAGGTGCTCAGCAGGGAATTTGACGTCGTAATCGACCGCATCATTGAGAGAGCCAAAGACTTTGATGTCTGCCAGGCAGTCGTGGGCTCCATTCGGATTCTCACTCAGCACTTGCATAATGCAAAGCAGTCTGACAGGTGAATGTTTCTTTTAATATGGCTCAGCATTCACACTGTACCAGCTTCACTTACTCTTTGCACTCAATGTGTCTGAACTCTGTAAACACCTGCAAATGTTTTATCGTCTATGAATGATTTACCATACTACTCCACTGCACCACGCCTGCAGCCAGGGTTTTTCTTAAGTTATATGATGTTTAATTAATAATTCTGCATCACATCAGATTAAACATGGAGTAGTTATTAATGGGTGGACTTGCCTCTCTGTTGTTCTTGGTTTCAGAGAGCTCTTGTTCAGCTCCATAGCAGAGGAGATCGCAGTTCTCAGAGAGTTTTCTGACGCTCTGGTACGTAACCTTTTCTCCGAATCTCTGTGGGGCCAAGAAGTCAACCGCTGTGCCTTAAATGAGATCATTGCCTTAAAGGGTAAGGAAGTGTTAAATTATCTCTCTGCAGAATCACTGTCTTATATAAAGGCTGAGCCTCTCATGGCTTCTTTTAAGCGTGTGGATTGTATGTAATCCTTTATTGTCAGTGGCATTGTAGCGCTTAGATGTGAGTGTTAGGTTATAAAAAAGGAAAGATCCTTCTGCAGTGATCTGCCAATTCCCCCGAGGGTTTTGTCTTTTTTTTTTTTTTTTAAGTAACTGATAAAATGTATTATCTCATGAGAGTCTTGCCGTGGGGTTGGTTTTGGTGATTATGCATGTTGCTCAGTTACAATAAGTGATTTTTACAGCTGTAGTTAAAAAATGATATGCATGTCCAGACTGTTCTGCAATGCACTGGTTAGAAGGAGCTCATTTTTTTGACAGCAGTGCTCATTGATGCAGAGCTAAATCTGTTTCACTATAGTTTGCAATATTACATAGGGCTTCACTGGTACAGTAACATTACAAATCTCATTTTTTCAAATAATAAAGTTTACCTTAGGCGTTGGGAACATAATTAATTGGCTGCATTTTTTTTTAACCACTTCACAAAAGGGTTGCTGACATAAAGCGAAACATTATTTTTGCAGAAGCTGAAACCAGGAAATGGTTACATTTGCTTACAGTTTCAATAAAAAAGAAGCCGTGTGGTAACTGCTGGGCTGAGTCTGTCTAAAGGTTAAAAAAAGTCCACCCACCAGCATCTTTAAAGGTCACCCATTGAATAATCTTGAATAATCTGTTGTGGTTTTATGTCCTCTTCTGCATTTGTTTGTTTTTCGGCCACAACGCACATTAATCACTATTAGCCAACTGGGAAATTTCCAACTGTTGTGTCTTGGCCAGATGTTAAATTAGCCATTAAAGCAACTACAAGCTTTGCAGTGCCGCTGACAATAAAGGATTATGTACAATTCACACTCCTAAAAGAAGTCACTGGAGGATTAGTCTTCGCACAAGACTGGTGTAGTGTCTCCTGTCCAAGAAAAAGTGTGGCACATAATCCCCTCAGAAAACAGCAAATTCTCACTTCCACTTTCACTTTGGATGGTACGCATTAATTAGTCAGTGCTAGAGGTGTTTGTAGGCGGTTTTTATTAGTTTTGGACAGAGCCAGGATTGCTAGTTCCCCAGTTTCTGGTCTAAGCTGAGCTCACCAGCTGCTCTCACAGTGATATCAAGCTTCTCCTCTCACTGTAAAAGCACATAAGCGTATTTATTATTTATATTATTCCATCAAAACTTTGAACTGGAAGCTGTAATTACCGATTACACTGCAGTATTTATGAGCCATTAAGAACTCATTAGTGCTGTCAGAATCTCAGTGTGCATTAAATGTCATTGCAGACAAAGTTTGTAGGACGTGAGTGTTGCGGGTTGTTTTCTCAGGGTTGGGACTGTTGGTTACATGGCTGTCCGACCCCGACAACCTCAACCAGCTGGTGGTGAGCCAGCTCGGCAGCGTGAGCCAGAAAAGCTCCGCGGAGGAGCTGTATGGATCAGACCCAGAACAAGCCTCGCTGGCTTCACAGGAGGGCGAAGGCGAGAGAGAAGGCAGTGAAGTGTGAGTGGCTGTCATCTCTTTTGCACCCCACTGAGCTGACCCAGTGATAGTGCGCCTCATAGCAGCAACACTAACAGCCTCCTTCTGTGTCTGAAATTGGAATTGACCTGGTTTGGATTGGTGGGTGTTGTTTTTTAATATTTCTTTCTTATTATTTTTTGTAGGTGCTTGGAGGGAGCAGGGACTTCAAGCGGCACCAGGATCAAGGGCAAAAGAAAAGGTGCGTTTAGTGATTGAGCTGTTGCACCTGAGGACTTATTCATTTTGAAACTCTGTGATGCTCGGACCTGTTGAAATGGTGCCCCTGATTTCTGTTTTTAGATGTTTTTTTTAAATTTATTTTAGTCTAACTGGAGATGATGGGGCCTTGAAAAAAGGCAGATGGAGTAGTGTGTGTTTGTTTAGAGAATAGATTTCTGTGCAACACTTTGATGAATAGCAATGTGTTGACTGCTATGTGACATTATAATTTCCTTTACCAGGCTGCCTTTCAGCGCATAATTAGTCCCCAGTTTCTTTTGTTTATTTGTCCAGACAGCTAATTACACAAACGACCAGCTGAATGCCAAATCATTTCTGTGCTGTCTTTGAGCATCTCCGATCCATTTGTACGGACAGCAATCCAACAGCGATGATGACTGAATAAAAATTGATTATGTCATGATAATGAACCCTGTGATATGATGAATGTGTGTACTCTGTGTATTGGTCATAAACTCTGAAAAACACCCTCGTTTGTTATAATTTGTAAGAATTATTATTATTAATTGTAAGGCTATCACATTGATCACAGCATTGAAAGTCTGATTACTAATCATGTGTACACTGCTCACATGCATAATCAGGAGTGCAGTACATCCTGTGAATACTTTTCTCACATTTTCTACCATCTGCAGTTGTTACACATTGTGTACAAAGTGTACAAAGTCTTTGCAGATTTTCAGGGATAAAGAGAGGCCGTATTGTTATTCACTTCATGTACAATGCTCAGTGTACAGAGGAAATGTGCACAGTGTGTTCCCTTTGAGTACAAAAATAAGGTGGGAAATTACCTGATGTCTGGCGTGTAATGTGTTTCATATTCCAGGCAATAAGTTAAGGGAAGGATGGTCCAAATTTGTGGACAAGATAAAGTCCAAAAAAGCCAAGAAAAAGAAGATGAAAAAGATAGAGCACGATCTGGTGATGAGGATCATGGCGATCCAGGGGGACGTGTCCAACGAGGATGATGTCAGTAGCAGGGAGGGCTCGGTGTACAGCCGGGAGGACTCTGACAGGGTGAGGCTGCTTCACATAACGCAGCATCTGAAAATGAAGCCAAATATTTGTTAAACATGACACTGAATTCTGCTTTTTGCCCAAACACCATTAGGAGGACAGTGATCTGGAGAACTATCTGACGAGCGTCCAAGAGGACATGATGGAATTCAAGCTGTCATATGAGATGTGGCGTGTTGGCCGCTGGGCCGTCAGCATCCCCCACGTGAGTGATAAATGACTGACGCCGTGGAATGTCCTGGAGGCTTGTTATCCTTCAGCCGAGGCCCTGTAAAAGCTTGTCCTTGGATGGTATGTTAATGTTTGAGCAGGCGTTAACTGTGTTGTAGGCCGAATGCGAGGATGATGAGCTGATCTTCATCGTTCACCTGGAGGAAAAGGACAGTCCAGAGAACCTGCAGTGGGACATCAAGAAGAGCTACATGGATGTTATATACTTTCGCAACAGATGGCAGGTAAAAGGGACGTGGGATGCCTTGTTTTGTTTTGTATTGTGTTGTTTTGTTTTGTGAGTTTGGATTTACAAACTAGGAAGCCATCTTTAGTTACCCATATTTTACAGAATGACATAGAAAGCAGACTGAGCACAAACCTCCACCAAGGCATAATCAAGCTGTACTGATACTGTACACGGATCAGTGCTGCCCTCTTGTGGTAAAATAACAAACTACCATATTATCCGGACTATTGAGCGCACCTGTCTATAAGTTGCTATTGAATTTATTCGAACAGTTTCATGTGGACCACTCTAACCGGGTCTGATGTGACGAGGCTAAATGTATCGGCGACACGGAGCTTGCTAGCTTGTAAAAAGCCAACAAGCTTCTTGCCGCCGATACATGAGTCACACCGGTGTTTAAGCTGCAGGGTTCAAAGCGTCAGAAAAAAGTAGCGACTTATAGTCTGGAAAATACGGTAACTTGTTAAAACAGGATCCCATCCTCTGCTCTTGCCCAAATTTGAATGATGTGTTTCTTGGGTAACACCTTATCTTTCATAAAATCAATCATTGAGATTTGTTCAGTAGTTGTTCTGTAATTTTGGTTTAAAAAAAAGAAATCAGCATGTGACAATGCAGCCTCTTGAGTGAAGGTAATTATCTTTTCGTTTTTTTCCGTCAGAATTGTAAAACACACAAGTAGCTCAGGGAATGTGTTTTGTTTGTTTTTGAGGGGTAAATAAGCATTTTGGGAAATTTCCTCATCTCACAAATGTTGCCATGTTATAATTTCCTGAGACCTAATTGATAAGATGATTGTTTCCACTGCAAAGGTTTCAGAGATAATACCACACCAGCCTGTTGTAGACTTCGTGTCCTTCTCCAGTCATTTCTTTATAACAGTTTCTCTAGCAGCTGCTCTCCGTATTCCAAATAAATACTCTGCTTTATTATTTGGATTGAAATATAGAAACCAAAAAAGTAGATCTTCTCAATTAAAAGTTACTTAGTTACTAATTCTGTATCAGTGTTGTGCCAAAAAAGTATTTTTGTCTGGACAGACTCAAAACAAGTGGTAGGTGATTGGTTTCATGGGAGCCACAGTTCCTCTGGCAGCTGGAAGAGCCACAGTGCTGGGACCTCTGAACAGATGTGATGAAGTATCTACTGAGACTCCTCCAGACAAAACACTCGCCATGAGACTGAGCTTCATTTCCTCCAATAGAGACTTCTTCTCTAATGCAGCTGTTAGTTTCCCTTTCCCATTTTGGTGTTATGCGGATTGTGTTTGCTATTTTAACCTCCTGAAATCCCCGATAGAGTCTGGAAATTACTTCACACCCAGAGTCTGCCATATAAGCACTAATGAAAACTTCGAAGGGGTTGTTTTCAGACACCTTTTGACTCTCATGGTGTACCTGAAGAAATCTAAAAAAGTCACTATTGTTTAACTTGTGTGGGCGTTTTAATGTTTAATTTTCTGCTGAAATCTGCTCTGATTATACACTCGGCTGACATTTTATTAGGTCTTCTAATAAAAATAATTAAAAAAAAAAACAACCCACACACTTGCCCTGCAGTAAATTCAACTGTGGCAAATTTATAATAATCACTTTTTCTTTAATTGTTTTTTTTTTTTAAATCAACTCTGATTATTTTAGAGGCCATTGTTTATAGTGCTAGTAAATTGTATTGTGCGATACTAACTCATTTATACCCCCGTTTACATCACGAGGAGGAGGCTCTGAAACCAACGCCTCTCAGCACAGAACAGTTCACCACCACCACAAACTAGATCCCTGCAAAAAGACCATAAAGCTGAATCAGTGCCTCAGTAAAACATTATTCCCATTTATAAAGTGAGGATTTATCACAAGACTGTTGTAGTAGACTGCTTTAGTTTTAACTTAATGTATCTAATGAACTGGAAACTCAGTCTCAAGTCTGTATACTGCAAGTACAATGAAACCTTAATCAAAGAAATGCAACAAATTCTCACATTTCAGAGCCTTGAACCAGAAAATGGTTTCCTTCTTCTAATTAATTACTGAAGCACTCATTTGATTTTTAGTTGATTAAATAATGAGGAAACGGTAAAAATATTCCTTTTAATATCTCATCATTGTGCTGCCAGTGTTGTGAATTTCTATTAGATAATTTAAGTGATCATTTTCTACTAATAAATGGAAGACATGTATCTATACTATGCTTTTTTCTGACTTCACATAAATACTTGTTTGTTCCTTGTTGTCTTTTCATAACTGTGATACATGTCAAAGTATTAAATTACATTTAATTACATTCATACTTGATACAGGTTTACACTAAGTTTGACCCAGTGCTCTTGAAGCTCTTGTGTCCTCAAGCCCTGTTTATATATATACTTTTTTTTGGTTTTTTTTTCAGGACTCCACCAGCCTGCCCACCGTCTTGGTGCTGGAGGAGTCTGAGGTCAACGAGGAGGTTAAAGAAGAAGCCCGAGTCTCAGTGGAGCGTTTCCTGCAGGTAAAATTCACCAGAAAACTGTTTCGATGAACAAACACCTGAAAGGCCTCATGACTTATTGTTTTTTTTTTTACTATTTTCTCTTCCAGGAATTAGTTTCTGATCATTTGATTGGACACACTCAACCGGTTTTTCAGTTCCTCTGCCCACTTGACAAACTGCTGAATGAAGAGGAACATTATGGAGGCGTGTGGGGCCTTCTCAGTGGCTTGGCTTACTTCCTCACTCCCGGCCAAGAGGAAGAGGAGGTAATGTTTCAGTACTGTGTTTCCACAGGTTGGCTTCTTAAATAATGATTCTGGCTTGTTACAAGCTGGGTTTGACTTTTGTACTTTTGGTCGTAATAAGATTGTATTTAACAAGAACAGAGTCGGACAATCAGACTCAGGACCTGAACAAATGTGTGTCATTCAGACTGCACAATATTGGTTAAAAAAGGCACCTGGAGAGAGAGAGGCCATTGAATGCATCTGTTGTTAGTTTGCCACATGTGGGACGCTTTAACATGACCTGACACCCTGACAAGCATGTTATAATTTGTTGCCTGACATTTTCTACAACATGTAAAGATGGTTAAAGGGCAGATGGCTGTACACACGTCTATGGGTCTCTGTAAGCGCCATGTCCTTTTGTCCTTTTCTAGACTATTTTTAGACTCTTCCTGAGCCAGTATCATTCACCACCTTGTTTGTTTACAGTAGCTGGGCTCTGCAACCTCCTTCCTGATGATACTGTGCAGCTTGTGAGAGACGGCGTGCTTTGATTGGTCGCTGGCCAGGGTGTAGTCTGTTATGTGTCTGGCTGAGTCGGACACATCTTATTAGGAAGGAATATTGTGTGGTCTGAACCCGACATTAGAAACTCTTCCTAGTGACGGAGAACAAAGGCAAATGGTCAAATTAATGTTTCACCTTTGACCCTCTTACTGTGGCTTCCAGTGCAGAACAGGATTAGTACAGGCACGATGGGTTTAATGTCAAAATGTGTTTTAGATAGTTGGCAGAAACTGTTGGCTGATTCCCTGACTTGTGTGTGTGTGTATTCCTAACTTTAGTCTAGGTTGTGACCTTTCAATTTGAGAGCATAATTTCCTGTTTTGACGTTACTCCTTCTCAAACCTCTGCTCTCAAACAGTCCCTGCTGATCCACAGATTCACTCTGCTCATGCTCAGATTTACTGCTGCTTGCACAAATTTCCTGTGCCCCATCTTGACTCCTCCTCCTCCTTTTAAATCAAGTTGCTTCTGTTCACTCGGGAAAACTTTGACTCTTGTGGTCCCTCTTGTTTAGTACATTTCATTTTCTCATTCTTATTCAAGTTATTTAAAGTTTTAAAATTCCAGACAATAAAAACGAGGTTTGGGGTTGCACCACAAAGTCAAACCCAGCATACTGGGAGTCTTTAGCATGAGCCCACCCCTGCCCAGTTAACATTACATCCAGTCAAAGCAGGACTTTGAAAGTGTGCTTTTTATTTTTAGAGTGTCTTTGCTACAGAAAAGCTACCGACCTCTGGCTACATGGGGTGGAAAAAAAACGTTTCCTTTCTCGTTCAGCATCAGACTGGTTCATTGACCACTGTATGAGGTCTGACATCTCCAGCTGCATCCAGTACATGTGTAATGATGTGCCATCACAAAACCTGCATTATTCATTAGATTGCATCCTGAGGGCCACACCTCCAGCTACCAGGAGTAAGTGTTCATAAATAATGCAAATCTAAATTATCTAAATAGCTTTGAAAACAGACTGTTAGAGGACAGAGGGGCATCTGGGCTGAGAGGAAACAAAGAAACTTTTTGTCGATAAAATGTCAGTGTATGAAATTGGACCAAAACGTACCATAATAAAAGATCTTTAAGCTGTTTATGGTAGGAACTTTTGTCTCCCTCTTCTGGCACTGAGAGTAATTACACAAGTGAGATAACCCTGATGACATCACTGTTACATCCAGAGCCACATGAGACTTACCTGATCAACCAGGCCCAACACGCTTTGAAAGAATACGTTACAAAGACGTGAGGGCCTGGGGCTGCACTGCTGTCTCTCATTTCGAGGGCGGGCTTAGCAAGCTGAGAGGGAACCAATCACAGAAGTCGAATGTGATGCACACAGTGTGAGACACTACACCGGATATGACGTTAGCGTATTCTGTCAAATGGTGTAGTGCGTTTAGCCGCACCACGAAAACAAACGAGTGGAGCTATAGCAAACAGAGGAGAGAGGACTAACATTAACTACAGCTGTCGATGTAGAGATTCTATATTTTCCAGTTTTTGCAAAACCGAAGCTAGAGCAGGAGTAAACACTCGTACGGCAGCCATGTCCGACATTTTCAATGTTTTGATTTGGGAGAAACGCTTGTTCCGGCTTCTCAGCATGACACGTCAACAACATGGGCTTGTATTGGTCCGTCCCAAAGTTTGCTCATGAAGGGACTGGCTGTGTCTCCGGTGTCAGACCCTTCTGCATTTGAACAGAATGTAGGAGGGTCTGATTGGTCAGGCTAACATTAGGCTGCTTGCTGTGGAGCACTTCATGCAACAAATAGACTAAACTTCATGTGCAGAATTGGCGGTCTGCTCCTTTAAAAATGTTGACTGAATGCATGTTTTTAGTTTGTGCCGTCTGCCGCCTGGTAGCATGAAGGCCGATGCCTCAGGGTCAGCTGTCACAACCTGATTGTTTTGTTTTTTGTTTTGCAGAACTCCAGCCCTCAGACCGAAGCCCCTAAAGAAAACATAACGTCATCTCCACATCAAGAATCCCCAGCTCTGCCTTCAGAAAACCACAGTGCATCTGCAGAGACTGGCAGCCAGGTTTTCAGTGCTGCTCTCCCAACTATTGTTATCTCCCCGTGTGATTGTCCTTCAGAACAGCCTGAGGAAGCAGAAACAGAAGTGGATCCACAGGCTGCTGCTAACTCAGACTCCTCAAATGAAAACTGCTCCCAAGACAAAACAGAGGACTCAGACAATCCCATAACCTCTCACTTTAAAATGATCATCAAAGGACTGACCCGGTCCCGTTCACAGGAGTCTCTGGCCTCAACACGAAGCGGCTGTGATGAAGAACCGCCCGATTCAGAGTGCAACCAAAATGGAGGCTTGCATCAGGAGAGTGCAGAAGGGCCGTCGTGGCTTCATTTCAGTGCAAGGTCACATAAAAAGGAGAAAATATGTTTCAGGATGTCTGGGGGAATGAACAAGGCTAAAGGAAAGGAAACGCAGGGCACACTGCAGAGAGGGGAGGACTCCCAATGTCAGAAGAGCCAAGTCAGCTGGGAGCAGCTGGAGGCAACCAAGGCCATATTTGATCTTCTGAAAGAAATATCTGGTTTGTTCAGTGTTTAAAGTCAGATAGTGCTGTCATGTGTACTATCAGGGTTTTAAAGCATACTGCAGGTTTTTCATATTAACCGATTCATTTTCTGATAGTCGTTACTTCATTTTATTCTTAAAGTGCATATCCACCTGTAGAAGTCTGAAACTCTAAGGAGGAAATAACTTCTCTGCAGGAAAGATTTAGTCTTTCATTCACCATCAGGTGGCGTTCAAGGTGACAGCACAGCCTGCTTTTATGAGATCCGAGACGTGTATTCATGTGCTGGGATAATGTAGAACTAGGAGTCAAGCAGCATCACATTCACTAACAATGTAAAAACCGTTTTCACATTGAAAGTTTTTTCAAAGTAAATTCTTCAAAATCGCACTGGTTGGAAGATTTGAAAAATATTTAGTCAAGGATGTTTGTTCTGCAACAATAATCAATCTTTGAACGGCAGCACAACGTTACAATTACACACATTACACAGCCTTGAAGTTCACTGTGATGAATTATGAACCGCAGACCAGCTGCAAACCTGTGGAAATTATTTCTTTACATTGTACTGAAATAAAGAGAAACTGTGGTGGTTTCTAAAGGTTGAAGGTAATTTTAGACTTGAATACTTTTGATCTGTTCATTGTATCAAAAGACATTGTATTCTCTGAAATGTCTCTAGTCAAAGTGTCAGAATTGTAAAAAAATTAACAAGGAGAGGCGATTTTATCTCCATCAGTCAAACTTACAAGTGACACATTGTCCACTGAGGACGTTTACAGTCTGGTTTGGACCAAGAAGAAAAGCAACTCTACAGCCAGTGTGTTCAGCTATAGATTTTTTTATTATTTATTTTTTTACCTCACACGTTAGAGTCTCACTCACCACTTTGATCCACCTCCATGAGCTGCACCAACTTTGAAAGAAGTGTTTTGTTGCTTTGTTTACTAAAAGGGATGTCGCTGTAACAGATTGTTTGATACACAACACACACAATGCTGCTTTATTGATATTTGTTGACAAGAGAAAACATGTAAATCACAAACAATGCTGATGGTGTTCTTGTCCTTACAGGAAACTCCATCCTTATAAACATCTTTGATGCCATTTTGAAGCCTGTGATGCCCATTTTGAAAAAGTAAGTTTGAAGCTGACTCTGTCCCCGCGCTGCAAACAGTGTCTCAGACTGACTCATGATCATCTTGCTCTACAGGAAAGTGAACTCTTTTCTGAACAAGGTGAACCCAACAGAAGCACAGATGGCCGCATATATCGACACTCTACGTAACAAACTGTGGCCGGACTCTCAGCCTGTGGCGCCTTCGCCTCCTCGCTCCGACGAAGAGAAGGAGGAGACCAGGGAACGAGCACATGACCTCATCAGTGCCAGATGTAGGTGACACTTCAGAAGGAAAAATTCAGGTATTTCATGTAGCTGTTCATCAGATAAAACTAATTGTCTGTGTTCTTTCTGCAGATTCAAATTATCTTGTTTTGAAGAAGACGGACATGGAGTCTGTTTTTAATCTTTTCCAGAACAGCCAGGAAAACAAGACGCTGGTCTATGTGAGTATTTAAACTTTTTATTACCATCACTGTTCCTGTGCCTAGTTATCACGTTTTCTTAAAATACAATACTAATGTTGTTTTTGTTGCAGATGCTCCTGTCATTCCTATTAAGAGAGTTTTGTCCTAATGAGCATTCACTAAACGTGAGCGCTGCTGCTCTTCACAAACTGACCAACTCCTCCAGCTGATCTGTGAATCCCTGACTGCTTTTAAAGGTTCTGTTTTTGGTGTTTTTAAAATATCCAATTATTTATTAACCATCTGAAAGAATTGTGACCACTTTTGTATTAATGTCAAATACTCATTTCTGTCATTTTTACAGCAAACATATCAAATGTACTGTGAATTTATCCTTTGGTTTATGGTTTTGTTTTGTGATGAATTGTGACTGACTTTTGTGAAATCAGAAACATTCTTTATGGGGCCAACTTTGAATATTGTACTTTTATAAGAATGTATTTAATATTTTCACCCTTCACATCTTAATGTAAAACAAGAATTTTCTGAAATCCATTGCGTCACCTTGAGCACTTTTTGTATGGTGAGTGTTTGTATACTGGTTGATTTGACCTCAAGTTTTTTGAAACCAGAATATTTCACAGCTCTTAATCCAACAAATCTGTCAAAACATGGACAGCACCTCTGTCAAAGGAAACTTAAAAGAAAAGAAAAAGTTTCCATAAATAACTTGAATTTATTCCAAATGTTTTAATAAAGGATTTTTCAGTGATGTTTCTGGCTTCATGTGTTTGTGTTGAATTTAGACTGGAAAATTGTGAGATGTAAATTGGTTGCTGATGCCAGCAGTGTTTTTGCCTCGAAGCAGAATCTGAGTCAAAGATGATTCACACGGGGTGAACGAGTCAATCCTCGGAGGGGAATCCTGTTAGTGAAGTGTGAGATGTACAAAAATAATTACTCTAATAAAATTACTACATTTATGTAACTTTCTTTCACAATTGGCTATAATCACATAAATTAGTAGAAACATACAAACACTTCTTAATTTTAACCACACATCTGTCATAAAAATGATGCTGATTAAAAAGAGAAATGACTGGTTTGGTCAACTGAAGCAAAAATAGCCAACAGCTCTGCTGTGTTTTTACAGCCCTTAATGGAAATGCTGCCTGCAAGATTCATGCGATTTCATTATGGGAGTGTAACGGAATTAATTACAGGATTATTCTGGTCCAGGTCACAGGAGGGAGATTATCTGAGAGTGCAGCAACATGAATTTATTTTTAATTCACTTAAGTTTTCCAAGCCAGGTAACAACATCCCAGTAAACCAAACGTTAATATCCAGAAGGAAACTTGTAGAGGGTATTTAATCCTATTATCAGCCTGATATTAATTAACAAGAAATTAAAACAGTTGTGCTGAAAATGCAGGTGAATACTTAGTCTGTGTTAAAACTCTCTGCTGGATCTGCCCCTTTAATTTTTGACCTTGTAAACAACATTAGAAATGTCCATCTTTTAGTTACAACACATCAGAAGCTGGAGTCTGTCCAGCTGCCCGGGAAGTGCAGGTCATCCATTTATCCAGCTGATGAAGGTCATGTGATGCGATCAAAGGCCCCAGAGAAGCTGAATGGACCTCAGAGCTAAACACATGTCTATAAAGTTTAAATGTTGTATTATACTAACATTTTAACCTCAGACTGTAACAGCTAACAAGGTTGGCAGTGAACCGAATGAACTGAATGAAACGAATACTGAATAAATAATAATTAGTACTAAAATCTATTTAAAAAGTAGAAATATACAAAACAGCACTTAAATAAAAAGTACCTGCAGATGATGCTCTGACAAAGAAGTTTAGGGGGGCAATAAAATATTTTAGTTGTTATTGTTTGGCAGCAGGACAGATGTGACAGACTGGCAGATAAAAACATGCCAGAAACAAAATGCTTCAGGTGGACATCAGAACATTTGTTTTCTAACAGACTCTCATTTTAAAGTTTGGTGGAAAATATTTGGGGATTATAAAAAAGAAAAAGACTGGATGGAGTTTGGAAATGTGTATTAGTCCGTTAATTAGAGCTGATGCAAACACTAAAAGAAATATTCAATGTGACAGTGTTTTAATGCTGTGAGAGGAGTTAACATGGGACCGTGGTGAAAGGTCAGTCAGTCAGTCATCTTCTATACCTGCCTCTCCACACTTGGCTCGCAGGGGTCTGCCGGAGTCTATCCCAGCTGTCATCGGGCAGGAGGCGGGGTATACCCTGTACAGGTTGCCAGCCTATCGCAGGGCTAACATACAGACAAACAACTATTCACGCTCCCACTCACACTTACGGTCAATTTTAGGTTGATCAATTCACCTAACAAGCATGTCTACTACCCGGAGAAAACCCACGCATGCTGAGGGAGGACTTGCAAACTCCACACAGAAAGGCCCGAGCCGAGATTCGAACCCTGAACCTTCGTGGCCAAAGGTAAAATTGGTAATTTGAATGATGTCTTTTACATTTCTGTCAAAACTGGACAGCTCCACAAATGTTTCTTGAAGTAAACTTTAAATAGAAATTAGACATTTATACATCAACATAGGGACAAGAACAGAAACGATCTGTCACAGCAGGGTACTACTTTCTGTCCCTTCGATAGCTCAGTTGGTAGAGCGGAGGACTGTAGTGGCTGCAATAGTAATCCTTAGGTCGCTGGTTCAAATCCGGCTCGAAGGAGTGACTTTTAAACACTGAAGTCAAATTAAGATTAAACTACTGTATGTTAACATTTGATTTCCTTATTGCTCCAGATCAGATACCTTATTGTTTATTATTCAGTGTTGTGTGCAAAAACAGGAACAAGTATAGGCCTACAAAGCATTTTTGCATGATTGTGTTTGTGATAGATCATTTTGGGTTGATTTTATACCTGCAAAGTAAGTAAAGGGGTCAAATAACCCCACTCAGTTAGAATAGAATAGAAATACAAAGTATAGTACAATTAAAACACTTACTTAAATGGGCAGAAAGTGGTAACTGGGCTAAAATTATCCAATTTCGCAACATTTTTTTAACAACTTTTTAAATATTTTCCATCTACCATGGTCACTTTTTGTCAATCTTTGATCTTTTGGTCACCTTTTTTAAAACATTTTATACACCGTTAATTAGCTAAATTCTTTAATATTTGTAAAAAAAAAAAGAAAAAAAAGGTGGAAAAACGTTTTAGCCTACATATTAATCAGTACTTAATCAATCTTAGACATTTAAGATTAAAACAGCATGATCCTGCTGTATTATCTGAAACATTATTCCAAATATTTCATTATAGTTTGACTTCCAAAGTATAATAAATAACACTCAGTACATGTCTTTGTTCATGTGGCTGTTGAGAATATTTTTGAATGTTGTTACGATGTCACACGATCTGAGGACTTGTGATTCACACTACACCTGTATGATGCTCTTTCCCCCTATACAGCTTGTGAAATGATTGTATCCCCCAGAATATAGAAACACTAAAAAAAATGCTAGGTTGTTTAAACTGGATTAATATTGGACTAACTAGCTACATGTTACATAATTTAACCCAGTAAAATGGGTTGTTTTTGTCCAGCTGGATAAAAACAACAAAATACTGAGGGTAAACAAGCAAATGTTGGGTAAAACATCAACAACATTCTGGGTAAACACAACAAAATGATGGATTTAAAAATATGAAAAAAAAAAAAACCAGAAGAATTTGGGGATAAAAACAACAAAATGTTGGATAAAAGCAAAATTTTGGATAAAAACAACAAATTATAGGGTACAAACAACAACAAAATTGCATAAAAACAACAAAAGTTTGAGTAAAAATTATAAAATGTTGGATAAAAACAATAAATCTTTTGGTAGAAATACTAAAATGTTGGTTAAAAACAACAAAATGCTGGATAAAAGCATAATTTTGGATAAAAACAATAACACAGGGTTAAAAAAAAAAAACAAAAAACACACATTTTGAAAGCAACAAAAGTTTAAGTAAAAACTATAAAATGTGGAATAAAAACAACCCATCTTACTGGGTAACTTAACCGATCAGGTAATCCATCATATAGTTAGTCCAGTATTGTGGTGGGTGGTGAAGGGTGTGGTAGCAGCAGCAGCAGCTCTCTGCCTGCCCTGTCCCTGCTGGAGTTGGATGGCTGCTGCAGCTGCTCCTCCGCTCCAGCAGGGGGCAGCGCTGGGATCAGCAGCAGCAAACACTCGGCTCTGTTCACTAATCCAAGATGTCTGCGCCCTGAAGGATGCTGCTGACGGCGTGAAGCTACAGGACGACTGACAGGTACAGTAACATCGAGGCTGAATGTCGTTTCTGTGGAGTTCAGCACCTCCTGTTTGAGCTGTTAATTATATTTTAGAGCTGTGTGTGTGGATCCCGGGGGAGTTAGTGTTTGGTAAACTGGTTGCAGCCGTTCGTTGTTCAATGTGACTGTGGACACTGTGTAGCTGCTGCTGTGTGTCAAGGCTCATTTGCGAGGAAGTGTCTCGTTAGTGTTTTAAAGATAAAGTGTATCTGTGGTGTAATTGTTTTAATGAATGAAGGGGTCATTGATGGAGGGGGGGATCTAAAAAGATCTTGTGAGGTGGAATCGAAGTGCTCATTTTAATAATTGTGTAACCATCAAATGTTCTGTTATGTACATTTATTCCTCTTTACCAGTTGATGTTGGATAAATTGATATCAATGGAGAAACACAAATCCAAGATAAAGTCCTTGGAAATAGTCAGTTCAACAAAGTGTAGCTTATTTCTATTATTTCATTACATTTACATTATGTTCTCCTATTGTGTTTTTTTGTTTGTTTGTGGTGTGTGCAGCTCAGGTAGTTATGACACAGTTAGTAACATTTGGAAGTTATTATTACCAGGCCACTGTCAGTTTCGTCTGATTAAACCACACAGTCACACACTCCCTCTGAGTGTTAAATTATTCATTTTTTGGCATTCATGCCTTTATTCAACAGTTGTAACGAGGCAGGAAAAAAGGGCAGACATACGACATGGAACAAAGGTCCCCCAACTGAGAATGAAACTGTGAACGATCACAGTTACAGTTTGTGTCTTAACCATTAGGTCACCAGATGCCCCTAATCCGCAAATAAATATGAAATAATGAGGGTTTACTGTCACTGTTGCTCATTTTGACATAAATATTTAATGTTCTAAAAAAGTGTTTTATGTGTTAAAACCAGGGCCTTTTAACCTTTGCTCAAACTGTTCTCTCTCTCACTCACACACACACACACACACACACACACACACGAGAGATGTTTTCCTAATCCATTACAAATTAATAGCAATAACTTCAACCTTCCTGCAATTATTACAATCTAATGCTGCAAACAGTGTATATTACTAAAAACGTCTGTTTGTCTTTGATCTGCTGGTTTCACTCTCGTAACTCATCCCCCGTTTTTGGGATCCATTAGTTTAAATCATATCCTAAACAACCAACTGATACCTGTTGACTAAGACTCCTCATCTAGTAATATTCAGATTATTTTTTATCCCTAAACCTGCTCTGCAGCAGCCTAGAAATAAAATCCTGTTAAAAATCAAACAGTAGCTCAAATGAATTTAGTTAAACCACGGACGGCTTATCAAGACATTTTTAAAATAATAACCCAAAATGAAAACCTGGTGTTCACTTGCAGTGTGGTATTTCCCATCATCGAGTGCTCCACTTTCATCAACTTAGTGGCTTTTATTAGGAACGAAACCAAATTTAATGCAGCCAAGGTTTTCAGGGGTAATCACTCTGAGATTGGAAACCTCTGCTCTGCATTAGCAATGCTTCTTGTTTTCTAAATTATAAGCTCACTGATTACAGCTACAACATGACACTCGGTCAACAGCTGTCTAACAGCATGTCTTCTGTCATGTGAGTCACAGCTGGTCAGTTTGATCCCTGACAGCAGCACAGTGGATCACATCATTACTTCCAATGTGTTTTTAAAAAGTCATTTATAGATTTGAGAGAGGGTCCACGTCACAGTGATATAAAGTAGCTGAGTCATTTCCTAACTGCAGAGTCCTCACAGATTAGGACAGCTGATTCAGATTTGACCTCTGTTAATTCTCATGGCCATCTCTAAGGTCATTAAGCCTCCACCCACCTGCGTCGTTATTTATTAATGATACTCCCCCAGTGCTCTGGATAAGAGGCCCCAGCTGCAGCAGGAGCTCAGACCCGGGGGGACAGATGGCGTCAGAGTTCAGAGTGTTTACTGTCGCATTTTGGCTGCCGCCACACTTGGCTTGAAGTTTCCAAGCTGTAATTCTGAAGAATGAATTTTATAATGTCAGGGCCTCGTGTATCCGCATGTCATCTTGAGAGGGCTGCGATGCTTCCCCTTGTGTGTGTAATCATCTAAATCTTTCCCTCCTCTTCCTCTCCTCACATTGCTTGTTTATACAGGATCATCCACTGCTTGAAGAAGTTTGATGATGCAATAAGAAATGTATTTTTACTCTGTGTTTGGGCATCCAGGCCATACAAATCATGGACATATCCTGTTGTAAATTGGAAGATATTGGTTGCAGTTGAGTTCCTAATTTAACTGGTACAACAGTCAGTGGGTTTGATGTTCTTTGTTCTCTGATGCCAGAAAAAAGTGACAGCTGTGTAGCCACAACATACAAAACAAGCTGCCTGCCTGCAAAATATATCACAAAATAATGTGAGGTCTGTGCTGTTTTTTTTTCCCTCTTTTTTAATATATATTTCTCAAGTACCACCTCTGTGGCTGATTTTTCATTGTTGCTGTTCTCTGCTTTTTTAGATTTATTTCAAGTGCAGACAGTTTGTAACAGACTCCGTCTGCCATTCAAAGACGAAGAGGTGGAGGGAAATGTAATTCAGAAGAGCCGGTAAAAGAAACGGCCTCTCTGGGAGTTGATCACAGGCGAGCTGAGATAACACATGCAGGGTGTGTTGGACTGGGAGTCATCACTTTTTACTGACGTGGTCCTGGTTTGATCCTGAGCTGCAGTGATGGGCATGTGTGCTTCATCAGTCAACTTTATACAGCACAGCATCAAAACAGTGCAGAGGACATCTGCTTATTTTTGCACAGTAGTTCCTTCACAGCATTAGATATCAACCTATATGTGGCTGGTTGAACAATACGCATGCGTATGACTGTTGAACATGTCTTTACACTGCAGAGATTTACTCCTGAAGGACAATGCTGAGGTTGGCCCACACACAGTATATAGGATGGACGATGCTAACGTCACATCAGCCCCTGAGTTGGTGACTCACATTTTGAATCCAGAAGTTTGGCATTTTAGTCGTTAACATCTTGGTAGTTTGGAGCCAGAAGTGACCATATTTGGATATGAAAGGAAGAGTGAGGAGGCGGGTCTGACTCTTCAACCTGAGGACACTGTCCAATGTGATTGAGGCTCGAGCCACCCCTAAATATTCTGCTTTTTACACCCTAATATCTACTTAATGATGAACCACTAGATCCTAAGGTAATAAGAGTTGACTTTAACTAATGACATCAGAATGACTTGTAGAAAAAAACTGTACAGACTGAGTACATGTGATTTGTGATCGAAAATGACCCTTTTTGAATTGAAGTCAGTTGGATCCATAGTTTTTTGGAGTCAGCATCGAATGCCTGCTGGGAGTATTGCACTTCTTTGCACTTCTGCATTGGCCTCATTTTTGAGACCCATTTGGTTCATCCATTCCTGTGTCCATTCTGTGGGTTGGACACTGATGTTGGACTATATTAGTTGATGTTCCAGTCCATTCCAAAGGTGATGGGTTAGGTCGACATCAGACCTCTGTGCAGGTCAGTCAAGATCTTCACTGTAGACCCTGCTCTGTGCATGCCCTACCCAAACTACTGGAAATGTGCTGCTGTCTTGGTGTCCAAATACTTTTGGTAATGGCAGGTAGCAGTTTAGGGAGTAAAAATGAAAACTTTCACTCTTCAGTTTTGCTAAATATTCTGCCAATGATTAAAAGTCTGCATAGCATTGATGATGTATTTTAATCATTGGTAAATCATTTAAGTCATTTTTCAGTCTGAAACATTTCCTGGTTTAAGGTTCTCCAGTGTGATGTGGTGTTTTGCTGCTGTTCTCTTTCTTAAATACTTGTAAATTGAATATCTTTGAGGTTTGAACTGTTGGTCGGAAGAAAACAAACCATTTGAAGACATCGTTTCAGGCTCAGATTAAACCATTTAGTCTACAACTACAGATAGATTTGTCACTAATTTAAAAACAATAGGAGAGGCAACTTTAATTTTGTACCTTAAAGATTTTCTTTAAGTTAAACTAAGAAGCCTAAAACCAAAAGACTGGGGCATCTTACTTTTGGACATTGACACCTGGAAGCTGCCCTGTACGACCACTGCAGTTGGGGGTTAAACAACTTGCTCGAAGGCACATCAGTGGTAGTAATGAGGGTTGGACAAGCATTACTCTCAGAAGGGGAAGTTTCAAACCTTCACGAACCTGCTTATAGCCTTTAGCTCAATGTCATAGACTGTGTATGTAGACTAAACAAACCAACATGACATCATTCATTGGTTTGTGGACTCGCAGTTTGAGGCCAGGAGTTTGGTATTTGAACGTCGCCATGTTGATTTTTTGGAGCCAGAAGTGACCATATTTGGAGATGGATGATGGAAGCAGTGACTTTTTCTTTTTACATTGTTTCTCCACCATTATTATTATTATTATTATTATTAACACATATGTTATAAGATTACATTATATATCAGTAACACGGCATTATTGCAGACAGAGATTAGTTGAGTGTTCTGCATGTACTGTAATAGAGTGAAATAAGAGTTTTTTATGTTGATGTTTCAGATTGTGAAAGATGCTGAACACTGAAAACATTCACCCTGCAGTTTTAATGAATATTTTGGCAGAGATTAAATGTCTGTCTGCACAGTGAGAACATCAGCTAAGTGTAGGATATGAATTTAAAGTGGTAATACCTTCATCAGAATAGATTTTTTTTCCAACCTAGCTACACACTGACAATTTGATACGGAGCAACTCATGCAGCTTTCTGCTTATTTTGTAGTTGAAAACTAATGAGATCTGGTGTTTCATCTGACTATTTGGTGTAAAGTTCATTTATTACTGAAATTGTGGAAGTAATGAGTTGTTTATTTCTGAGGCGCTCAGCTGGGCTGAGAGCTCGGAGAGATGAGACCTGCAGGATCAGATTGGGGTTAAACCGGGTCGTGCAGGTTCCCTTTCAGTCTTGAGGGATCATTCAGACTCGTCTTGAGTTCTTCGTTTTATTTGACTGGCCTTTAGGACTTGGCATTCACCGATCAATAGCTCCAGGGCCGGAGTTTGATGGGATGAATACTAATGTAGTGGAACAGCATTGGCATATGACTGGCTCCCTATAACTTTATATCGGACGCTATCTCTTGATCTTATCGATAGTGTGTTGTGTGGCTCAGTGAGTGATCACAGTCCAGTACATTTGTCCTGTTTGGTCATCGCATTAAGCCCATCGATTACAGTTAATCTGTAGCTCCTAATTCATACCATGGCGCCATCTAAACAGATACTGCAGCCCAATCCCAAAGTTCCCCGCTGAAGGTCGTCCCCGTGTTTATTGTGCTGTTAACAGTGATTTGAACTTCTTATATATTCAAGGACGCCAGTCATTTATTGAGCCTCTAATGTTATTCAGACTTTCTGCATAGATGAGCAGAAACATAAAATTGTTATTATAATGCTTGTGGTTTCTTTCTGTAAGTATCCCGGGGCTGCAGGTTGGCGACCCCAGTGAATTAATGTGCAGGAAAATAAAGCAGAAACTAGATTATTGAGCAAAACAAAAATGCGGTTGTATATGCATGACAGTACCAGTCTTTTTGTAGTCAGTTTTGTGTGTGTTTTCTGCTACCTCAAAAAAACACAACTTGGTTGACTTTACAAAAGGGAGAGCAGCCAAGTAGAGCCCAGTTAAGCAATAAGAAATATGGATTCTAACAGCAGTGTATTCATATGTAAATGATTCAACCCATCAGGTGTCAAAGAGACGGGGAACAGACCGGCATGGAGAACACGTGGAGAACCGGGCAGATGTCTTGGTGAATAATGACATTTACAGTGATAGCCAACAGTGTGTTTACATCACAGTGCTGTAAAAGTTTGCTTTCATATGTTTAGACTCAAAAACACTTAGAGGGCACAAACCTCCACCAAGGCATAATCGAACTTTTCTGATGCTATAGACTGAACACCGTTGCCCTCGTGTGATGAAATGACAGCACTGTCTTCTTAAAACAGTTTAACAGACAGAGATTTCTGGGTTTATTTTTTGTTTGTTGCTTTAAAGAGCTTTTCTGCTTTTCCATGTTTACTTTTCTAACTACAGTTTTACACTGTTGGGTTTTCATACTACACATGGCTACAGTTTCAAATCCTGGGATAAATTGATTATAAATTGAATTAATGTCTTAGAGAAAAGAGCTCCGACTGCAACCATGAAGAAAATGCTCAGTTTTAGAAATCTGTCAGGAAGGTGAGAGTTGTGACCTGGGAAATCCTTTCCAAGCTGTTTCGAAGATCACCGTTGTCATAGTAACTGAACGCGTTCTCCATGTCTCCTCTTCAAAATACATTTATTTGTTTCATGTACTTCAGCATATAACAGTTGTTAACATTTTACTAGCTACATCACCTTCAGTGTTTCCACACTACAACATTTTCCACTTCATGTGGTATTTTTGAGCATTTCCCACACGTACACTGATTAATATGGACATTTTACATACAGCTCATGATTAAAATGCTAAATCCAGCATCATGTGCAATAATAAGCAGGTAATGGGTGTGATATTGATCAGACACTGCCGTCCTGCTGTGATCTCTCAGATTCTGGATCAGATTCAGACTCAAGCACGTTTGGACTGGTTTGAAAAGTTTGAATTTCTAGTCAACAAACTTTGTTGGTTTTTTCTTTGTTTGTTTACAGGAGGGGTGCCCAACCCTGGTCCTCGAGGGCCGCTATCCTGCATGTTTTAGATGTGTCCCTCTTCCAACACACCTGATTCAAATGACCAGCTCATCATTAAGCTCTGCAGAAGCCTGATCCTGATCATTTGAATCAGGTGTGTTGGAAGAGGGACACATCTAAAACATGCAGGATAGCGGCCCTCGAGGACCAGTATTGGGCACCCCTGGTTTACAGCATAGACTGTAGGGGTCACCAGTTCTGCCTCCTGTCACTCTCCCTGACGTTAGCAATTGAAAGTGAAAGTCTCAAAACAGCTTGTTTCAGACAAAAGATGAAAAGGGAGACCGCATAAATGGCCATTAAAAGTTAAATCTGAGTTTTTTTAACGGTAATCTATGCAAAACTACTCTAGAGGAGGCAAAGACTATAAATATAAAGCTGGAAAATGAGCAAAATAGGTCATCTTTATCAGGATAACATCCTCTGATCGAACCCAAATTTTAATAATGTGTTCCTTGGATAATATCCTCTATCTCAAAAACAAAAAAAAAATCAAGATCCGATCAGTGGTTTTTCTTTAATTTGCAAACAAACAAACCAACGCAGGTGAAAACATAACCTCTTGTGTGGAGGTAATTATCTTTTCAGCTTTTTCCATTTGAATCACAGAACACAAAAGAAGAGCAAAGAGGGCTTTTGTTTGTTTTTTGTTTGTGTATTTGTTTGTTCAGATAGGGATTTTGGGGGATTTTTTTTTTCCAGAGAGGATCCCATCCTCTAATCATGCCCAACATTTAGTGATTTGTTCTCTGAGTGACACCCTACCTCATTAGTACTAATGGACGAATGGATGGACAAACAACATCATGTCCTTGGTGGAGGAAATTAGAGTAAAACTTGTACTGGCCTTTTAATACTGGCTGAAGTATTGATACTTACAGTAGGAATGAATGTACGAGGTTCAGCCATCATCAGTCACATCTTGATTGTCTAAAACAGTGTTTTACACCACATCAGGAGAGAGACTAATGTGGAAGACACACATTAGAAAAGAATTACAGTGCACAGCTTGTGTTTTCGTGGAGCCGAATCTCAGACAGATCTGTCACCATTACTTCTTCCAGCGCCAGAAACAGGAGCTGCTCTGATTGTGGAAATGAAGTGTGTGTGTGTGTGTGTGTGTGTGTGTGTGTGTGTGTGTGTGGGGGAGAGCACAC
>OOFC01019274.1:0-17275 GCA_900323345.1 Pseudochromis fuscus
CACCACCGACAGGGCGTGGGCCGTACAGTGTGCCAACAGCAGCCGCCGGTCCAGCTCCATGTTGCAGGACAAACGAGTACACCGTGAGAGAGTCAACGCAGAAAGAAAATAGCAAATAATATCAGCACGTCCCCATGTGTCTCCCTGTGTATCTCGTGTGTAACGGCTGCGCTGATGGAGGGGATTTAAAGAAGCAGGGCGGAGACCGACCGTTACACAACGTCCCGCACGTACAGACAGAGAGGCGGAGAACACACAGAGGGATCACTCCGCCTCAAACTCCACGAACCAATACCACTGTTAAATAACACGTACATTCTGGAAGCGTCGGCCAGCGTGGATACAACATAAACAGCTGCTGCATTGTAAACAGGTGGAACATAACTGAGATCTACTCAAGTACTGTATTTAAATAGACCCCCCTTAACCCCATTACATTTATCTGACATTTTTAGTTTCTAGTTACTTTGCACATTCTGGTTCAAGTAAACTAAAGAATCATTATTATGTTAAAACTACATCGTCATACAAATGTTAATATTTTAACAACATACAGAGAAACACAGTATAACCATGGTAACTATGGACTGAGGTTATATACAATCCTGTAGCACAGCATACACAAAAGATAAACGTACATTTGTTTCAGTCTTATATGTTTTACTTGGAATTAACGATTACTGTTGTCATTTGTTTTACTTGTTTAAAGCCATCTACTCTCACTTCAGGCAGATCCATTTGGCATTTGATTACTTGAGAGGACCACTCCCTTCGTGCAGCCTACAAGTCGGCTGATATCAGAGTGGAGTGATTCATCTTCGTACACAGAACATCGTGAGTGCTTCACATTCCTCCATCAGTGACGTACGGGTAGCGACGTCAGTACTTGACCTCTTTAAATGGGTCCGTGCAGGTCGATTGTCTGGATCATCACCGACTGTGGATGTGACTATTGGCGACCATCAGCTGATCCCAGTCTGCGGCTGCGCTTTGTGTTTAATTTGACTTTAGTTCAGCACTAACTCAATAGAGGAAACTTCCATTATATAATAGAGTAAATCCCATTAAGAAAAAATAAATCAGCGTGTGGCTGCATCTACATTAAAGAAGCTGAGGGGATAGTAAAGCAGCAGTGCTCTGAGTGTAGATTATTGCATTGGAGAAAAATTACGTCTACATTGTATTTTAAATACGTCCTTTAAATTGCCACACAGGGGTCTATATTGGATGCTGAAAAAAATCTATCCCATATTTTTCTAAGATCAGAGCAAATTTCGTGGAAAAGGCTCCAGAGTTAAATCTATTGAGAGGGTAGAGAAGTAAAACCGATCCAGAACAACTGCAAGTACCACCTCCACCAGAGGGTTAACTTAATCCAATAACATGGGTGTAAAATCAAGAAAATGCTGGGTATAAACAGGATAATAATGAGAAAATGTTGGGTTAAAACAAGAAAATAATTAGGAAGAACAAGAAAATGTTGGGTTAAATTTAACCAACCTAATAGCACTAAATGAACACAAGTGACTGAAAACAAAGTGAAGAGAGACAGAAAACTATCGAACGTGTTGTGTTTCTTTCAAACCATGTCCACATTAGGTTATAGGCAAATGTGTAAGTGCATAATAATCCCTGCAGTGTAAAAATGTGAGTGTAGCGCTTTATTGTGTTCCAGGAAAACTGAGCTGTCTTATCACTAGCATCACAGCAGATGGCAGTAACATGGCATAACACTGTTGAAGTAAACACATTCTCACACTTACGGTTTTGTGGTGTAATAGATGACATGTGGCTTGAGGTGGACGTTTTTTTCACTTGTTAAATAATGCATTATTTTATAACCACATAGTACTTAATGTAGATTTATTATTGTCAAAACCAGATCTTGTATAGGCCTAATTAAATGAAATGTTTGACATCTGACACGGATTTCCTTCATCTGTTTATATTATAAATTTCAGTTATTACTGACCATTACCTCGCAGCCTGTAATCATAATAATATACTGGTACAAAAGCATGTGTCTGTCTGTCCACATAAATGCTTTAATCATAATAATGATAAACATAAAGCAAATAAAATCCAAATCATTGTATACCAATCAATAAATGTTTAAAAAATAATGGGAACATCATATGTGGGTTTTCATGTTTGTAATTAACAAAAACATGACATTTAAAGGAAAAGTAATTAGTAACCTACGGTTCTGTTATGCTTTGTTTTATTATATGATATTCTTTTATTATCTGCATATTTGAAGTGATTTTATTTATGTGAGTTGTTTTTATAACTCCTTTTATTGTTTGTATGTGAAACACTTTGTGACGTTTCAAAAAGTGCTATACCAATTAAACTTTTGCTATTATTATTATTGTTATTATAATTATTAAAAACTGTCCATCAGTACAGACATGTAAACGTTTAAATTATTTTTGAGGGCAGTTCAGAGCCCTGGTTACTGAAATACTTTTAAAAATCAAGACATATAATCCATGACTTATTCCAACAGAAGGCCGATTGATGAGCCAAGTACTAACCAGTGGAAGGTCACCCTGTGGTCAATTAGCATTAAATGAAGTGCTCCCTGCGAGCCAAAATGTTGAAGAGTGAATTATATCATAATTGACTGAACATGATTCTGAAAAGAGGAACATTATGAGATTCATAAGGTTTCTATTTAGAGCTGAAACAAGGCCAACACACGCACAAGTCAACTCAGTGACTGGTTTAATTTAAATAGATCACATTTGTATTTATCTACTGAATTACAGATAATTAGTTTACCGACATGGCTGTTGACCCTGAAACAACACAATGAGATTGTAGTGTTATTGGTAATGTTGTTACGAGGACAGTGGGCTAATTTATCTTCTAACATACATGAACTTCTTGTTAGAATAAATGTTAGAACATTCTTCTTGTTAGAACATCCTTAAAGGACAAGTTCAGAGTTTTATAACCTCACTGAAGCAGGGTTTGCTCCTTGTGGTAGTTGTAAAAATCATAATGAAGAAATATTTTAAAAGTAATAATAAACAGCTGAATATCCAGGACACAGAAGGGAAACCTATCTGGCTATTGTTGAAACACTGTGAACCCATTTTCTGAGCAGATGACTCCATTTTGGGAGAACTGTTAATTGTGATACTGTGACTTATATAGACAAGATTTAGTTCTGAGATCCTACATCTAAACATGCGCTCAACAATCCACAATTATTGTGATTTTAACTGTTTTGTTTTGTAACATGTTCTGCCAAAAACTGTGCTTATTATTTATGTATTTCTTCAGTCTTACTAGCCTAAAATGGGCCTTATGGAGATCAGGGTCCTGGTTTTGATCACATTCAGATTTACATGGAATATGAGAAAACAAGGTATTCAAGTGGAGGTTTTGGATCAACAGTGTGCAATTCTATCTTGATCTTTCAACATCTCGGCCATTATAATCTGTACAAACGATCACCAGAGGCCTGCATCACGTCCAAGTATTGAGGACTTGGTTGAAAATACGTGAAGAAATTTTCCTAACGTCATGTAGTTTTCACTATGTTGTGTTTATCCAGTGTTTTATTGTTTTCATTCAGTTTTAGGTTGTTTTTACTCATTTTTTTGTTTTTATCCAACATTTTGTTGTTTTTATCCAGTAAACCCATCTTGCTGGGTTACATTAACCCAACTTGTAGTTTTGTTTAACAACCCAACATTTTGTTATGGTGTCCATGTAAACACAATGAAGCTTAAGAACAGGCTTTTTTTGTTTGTTTTTTCAGTCTGGTCTTGTCTGGACAAGTGTGTTGCCTGTTTTAGCATTACTTCACAGTGACATCATGTTTACACGGAACTGGACTACACGTGGGATTTCACCGGGAAATCAGGTTTGTCGGTTACTGAGCCAAAATGCCGAAACCCGGGATCGAACCAGGGACCTTCAGATCTTCAGTCTGACGCTCTCCCAACTGAGCTATTTCGGCAATGAAACATGATATGACTGCGGTAAGGATTTGCACAAAGGCGACAAAAACAGAGCCCGTGCCTTTTATGCTTGTTCTGTTTGTGTTGGTGAACAATTAACAGATACACACGAAGCTGCCCCTGGTTATTGTGATCATTTTGTTTCCGTGATTCCGGATTGGGACGTTGCACGATGACGTAATTTTCACTCCCACAAAGAGCGCAGTGGCTGCTGGGAAGAAAGGTCAAGAATCGATGGCCGCGGAGACAGTGATGTACTGCTGTGAAGAAGATTACTGCTGCGGGCTCTGACGAAGATTAATGAAAGAACCGCTCGAGTATTATAAAGTAAACCTGCACGCGCTGTTGTTTTTGACAGAGAAACGTTTGACAGCACGCGGCCGTCTGATTCCCTGACATCATTCCAAGCTAACATCGGCCGGGCTAACCGCAGCATTGTTATTGTTTTCGCTTCATTCGGCAGCCACCCACAAACACTCCTCCCCGAGGTCCCCCAGCCGAGGCCGGGGTCCGGACCGCCTGAGTGATGTGTTTCTGTCCGTCCCGGGAAGATGGATGAAAAGTCCAGCAGCAGCCACCACCGGCTCCTCCTCGTCCTGCTCATGGTGCTGCTTTTTGGCGTCATTATGATCCAGTACGTGTGCCCGAGCAGGTCCGAGTGCCAGATGCTGCACCAGCTGGGATCCTGGTTTAACGTCGGCGGAGCAACTGGTCCCCGGGGCGGGGGCAGGGAGAGCCAGGACGGGCTCCAGAAGGACCCCTACATCGCAGAGGACGGCGCTCTGGCCCGCTTTGTCCCCCGCTTTAACTTCACCAAGGCAGACTTAAACCGCGTCGTGGACTTCAACATCAAAGGAGACGACGTGATAGTGTTTCTTCACATTCAGAAGACGGGCGGCACGACGTTTGGTCGACATCTGGTGCGGAACATTCAGCTCGAGAGGCCCTGCGAGTGTCACGCGGGTCAGAAGAAGTGCACCTGTTTCCGGCCAGGTAAGAAGGAGACCTGGCTCTTCTCCCGGTTCTCCACGGGCTGGAGCTGCGGGCTGCACGCAGACTGGACTGAGCTGACCAGCTGTGTACCGTCACGCATGGACTCCAGAGAGGCAGCGAAGAACCTGCCCAGGTTAGTCAAAAGAGGTTAGATGGTGCTGTACACTACACCCTGCTCATAATAACCACTGTACCACTATACAGGTGTTACTTTACACTACACTCTGCTCCTAATAATAACCACTCTATTACTATACAGGTGTTACTGTACAATGCACCCTGCTCATAATAATCACAGCCACTGTATAACTATACTGATGGTACTGTACACTACACCCTGCTCATAATAACCAATGTATATCTATACAGGTGTCGAGTGAAGTCAACTTTATTTATAAGGCACATTTAAAACTCCCGGATAAGCAGAAGAAGATGGATGGATGGAGCGATGGATGGCATTCAAAACAATAGATGTTGACCAAAGTCAACAACAACAACAACTTAAAAACACTTAATAATAACAGCTACACAAGTAAAAAGAGAAGAAGATGAGATAAAATAAATAAATAAATAAACAAAATACCAAATGTCCAATTCTCAGTCCGGTTTAAAGGCCAATGAATAAAAATGTTTTTTAAAGAAGTTTTAAAGGTGTTAACTGAGGGTGAGGTCCTGATATGGGGAGGCAGGCTGTTTCATAGTTCAGGAGCAATTACAGAGAAGGCCCACTCTCCCCAGTGCTTCAGTCTGACCCTTGGCATAACTAGAAGCAACTGGTCAGCTGACCTCAGACCCTGAGAAGGGGAGTGCACTGTCATACTGTATACTACACCCTGCTCATAATAACCACTGTATTCCTATACAGGTGGTACAGCTATTCATTATACTGCAGAATCATAATGGACAGAAACATGTTAGAGAAAATTAAATACAGTTCTCTAGTGTATCTCGATCAAAATTTTAATTGTATGACTTTTTTTCCATCTTATTAACAGTTAATTAGTTACGTTCTTTAAAGATCTGTACTATTTTTTTTAAAAAAAAGGGAAACATTTTGTTAGACATTAACACTTACTCTTAAACATCTAAGATTGATTTAAATAAAGTGTCATCAGAATTTCACATCTTCATATATCAGACAAGCATAGGAAAACACAATTTTCTAAAACAGAATCTTCTTGAAATATAATAAATACCAACACATGTCTGTATTCCTGTAGGCTGTTAGTTAGAATTTTCAGAAAAATCCCAACAATGTTTTTGAATGTTAACATGAAGTCACATGATTTGAGGAATGGATTATGATTCAAAGTGCAGCTGCACGATGCTCTTTGAAATCATTTTAGGGTTAACATGGACTTTTCTTTTTCACCGTGTGCAGTGTCTAAAAGAAGTATTGAAGAAATAAACACAGAAAGTACAATTTAGTGAATGAACTAAGATATTTGTAGTTTGGGCAGACCCAAACACAGCCAGAGCTTTGCTTTAATCCTTCATTTTGACCCCACTTAATGTTTAAAGTTTCAAAATAAATAGTTAACTTTTTTGTTTGATATTTAAGTACTTTTTGTAATTTAATCCTCCAGTTATTGTCACTTTGAGACCAGCAGTTTTGACCTCTAGAAAATCATTACATTCAAAACAGTGATCAGAGTTTAAGCTTCCAGTGCTTTATGTTACTACCTAAATCCCACCCCTATATACATCCAAAATACCTCTTAATACCTATTAAGAATAAATAAATTAACAAACAAACTCAAATCAAGATAGAATCTTATTGATTGACTGAAAATATAGAAATATCTTTTTGGTGTCTTTAAAAGATCTAAAATATTTATAACTACAAACTGTTGTCATTTATAACACATGTGCTACAAAGTGTGTACAAGACATTGAAAACATATTTTCATGTTGATTTTATGTTTACCTATGAGTCTCCATAAAATTACAAATATCAAGCCAAAACAAATGATGTTAACTATTTATTTTGAGATGTTAAACCTTAAATGGGGACAAATTAACCCCAAGGATAAAAGGGGGATTAACAGGGACACATGGGTAAACATAAAATTATTATGAAAATATGGTGTCCATGTCCCATTCCTGTACACACTTTGTATCACTTGTGTTATAGATAATACAAAAATTAAGTTAGAAATGTTTAGATCCTTTAAAAACAAAAAAAATATCTTTCTATAACACTTCAGGTTGATAAATGAGATTTTATGGTGCTATGCATTTTTTCAGATAGCTACTTAATGGGTATTATGGATTTGTAAGGGAATGGGGACTTATGTTTTGTGTAAAGGGATATTTCGGTAGCAGCATAAATTACTTGAAACCTAAACTCTGATCACAATTTTGAATATGATGATTTTCTGGAAGTCAAAGGGAAGTTAGTGAATGTGAGGATAATAGGAGGGTTGATACAACAACACATGATGGTTTCTTGTATTTACCACAATTTCCTGTGCTATTCGCCTCTTTGCGCATAAAACACTGTGATTGAATAAGACAAAAACTTATTATTGCAGAGGCATCTTGAGACTATCAGAATTAACTTGTTACACAACTAATGTCATCTTTTCTTTTCTCCAGGAGGAACTATTATTATATAACCATCTTAAGAGACCCAGTATCACGTTACCTGAGCGAGTGGCGTCACGTGCAACGCGGTGCTACATGGAAAGCCTCCTTACACGTGTGTGACGGACGTTCACCGACGCTGTCAGAGCTGCCGAGCTGCTACTCGGGAGACGACTGGTCAGGTTGCTCGCTGCAGGAGTTCATGGACTGCCCCTACAACCTGGCCAACAACCGGCAGACCCGCATGCTTGCTGACCTCAGCTTGGTGGGGTGCTACAACGTCTCTGCCATGAGTGAGGAGGAGCGCTGGGCGGTGCTTCTGGAGAGCGCCAAACGCAACCTACGGGGCATGGCTTTTTTTGGACTGACAGAGTACCAGCGCAAGACTCAGTACCTGTTTGAGCGAACCTTCAACTTGGAGTTCATCGCACCCTTCACGCAGCTCAATGGCACACGGGCCTCCAGTGTCGAAGTACCCCCCGACACGCAGCGCATAATCCGCCAGCTCAACCGGTGGGACGTAGAGCTGTACGAGTATGCCCGTGACCTTTTTCTGCAGCGTTTCCAGGTGGCGAGGCAGCAGGAGCGCCGGCAAGCCAGAGAGAGGCGGCAACAGGAGAGGAGGCGGCTTCGTGGAAGGCTTGCATCAAGGCAGGGGAGGCAGCAGAAGCCAACAGAGCCACCACATCTCACCAACGGCCGCTCTGTTGTCACTGAGGAGCAGCGGAGGGAGAAGACTGCCGAGGACAGCATGGAGTCTGAGGTGCTGCTCCCAGAGTGGTGGGATCCGGATGAGAACAGCACCATGGAGGACTACATAGACAATGTGGAACAGTGGTAGGGATAGCGAGGGACAAGCAGTAGGGTGTCTTAATACAAAGTGTGCCAAGTTCTGCCTTGTCTGTTTTCATGAAGTTTTTGCCATGAAATATTGTTTTTCGATTCTAAATGACACATTAATTTATTGATAAGGATTGTATTTCTTTGCCACAGTTGACATTCATTATCGGTGCTTTTTCTTGACAGAAGGAAACGCACATTTAGCTCTCTGCTAAGTGATTCAGTAAAAACACTATTCATTTACACTGATCTCCTCAACTTTAGACAGCTGAAATATTGTGATGTCGCTTGGAACAATGTTTTTTTTTTGTCTTTTTTATTTGCCACAGAGAACAAAGTAATATGCTTTTCTATAAAAAAAAAATACTACAATTTGTGATTAACAAACTATATGTTTTCCAAATTGTTGTCTTGTCTGAAATGTGTACATTTTGAAATGTACCTGTGTTTTTTTAGTGTCTTTTCAGTAACAGAAAACAAGAATGGATTTTATAGATACCTCAATGTGTAGCATTAACTGCTAATGTTGTAAAATGGCCGAATGTGTCTGTTTTTATATAAAAATGCTTTTACATTTGATGAATTGTTAGATTCTTGCCATCCCAGAATATGGTCACTCTTTGATCATGTACATCAGGGGTGGGCAACCCTGGTCCTAGAGAGCCGCAATCCTGCATGTTTTAGATGTTTCCCCCTTCAACACACCTGATTCAAATGACCAGCTCATCAGCAAGCTCTGCAGAAGCCTGATAACGATCCAGGTCATTAGAATCAGGTGTTGGAAGAGGGAAACATCTAAAACATGCAGGATTGCGGCTCTCTAGGACCAGGGTTGCAGACCCCTGATGTACATAAAAGCCTTTGTGTTGCACTTGCAGACCTCCACAACACCAGCAGGGGGCGCTGAGGTAATTTTAATGAACTCAAACCTTCCTGAGGTGATGGTGGACATCACAGCTTATTCTTAACTTTGGTTGTGAGGGGATTAGGACCATTTTTTAGTCTGATCCTCGGAGGATTTAATGAAGGGATCGGCTTTGACAGCTGCCCCTAAATTTTAAAGATGGATGATCTCAGTATCCAGCAGGTTATCACCATCATTATAGAACTCACTCTTCACCCTGTTCTCCAACCACGTGTAGCTGTCATATTCGACATGACATCCATAGCCAGAGCAGTAGGAAAAGTTTGGGGGATTTTTATAAGGAACAAAAACAGTTGGATCCTGTTCATTTTTTGAAGCATATTAAAAAAATACAAAGGAAATTACAAAGTACTAGTGTGAAAAATTGTAAAATAAATAAATAAAAATAAATAATGAAATAAATGAATGCCTGACAAGCAAGGGAGTAATACATCTAAGTAGTTTATCTCTGACCCACGATGGAGAAGATATTTGTTCTGTAAAAGTCTTATGCTGTTAAATCAGATGATGTAGCTTTGTGCTTTGAATATTACTTAAAATTGAATTTATAAGGCTTGTAATTGACAGCAATAAATTGAGCTAGTCACTGTTAATATCAGATGTAAAATTAGTTTACCTAAACCAATGAGATAAATAGTGTAAAACCTAATGCATCATATTTTGTTTGTTATGAAATACCATACCACGGGTATTTCGCAGCTCATGCAACAATGAGGTGGCTCTAAAATCTTACTGTCACTGGGCTTGGAGGCAGCCAAATAAGAAACAATACTTATGAAAGCTTTTAAAAAGTGGGCTTTGTATAATATATACCCTTTAACAACAAGTGTGTCTAAGTGGTGCACATTAGCAACTGATTAAACAGGATGAGGAAGAGGAGCTCCGAGTTCTTCAGGCTGGAAACCTGCAGCTCCTCTTTCTCACCCTTCCCCATCTCCTTCTTCCCCCCTTCCTCTCTCCTACCCCTCCCCCACTTCCCCTCTCAATTTTCTCCTGCTTCCCCTTTGAGGAGGAGGGAGGAGGAAAAGGAAGGATGAGATGGTAAGCAGCAGGAAAATCAGGGATGAGATGGAGGGAGGGGTGGAAAGAGAGAGGAAGGCAAGTGGCAGGAGAGGGGAAGGCGGGAGGGGGATGAGGGTGAGGAAGAGGAGCTACAGGTTTCCAGCCTAAGCTGCAGAACTGGCAGTGCCTCTTCCTCATCATTCCACCCCCCCTTCTTTTTTATATAGTCTATGTGAAATACAGACCTGAAAATAGTAAACAGTGAAGTGAATGCATGTATCTCCACATTAGCCTGTCACCTAAATATAAGATTACTATTTTTATTTTAGTAAATTTTGACAGATGATCAGTGTTAGCTATAAGGCTAAATCACCTTTAACGGTCGTTAGCCTAGCTGCTATCCTGATGTTTCCATAACAGACTGAGATACATTTTAAATTGTATGCTTAAAATGCCAGAAATTAAAATATTATACAAATTTTACGCGGAAAATAAATACATATATAATGGGCTCTAAGGTTTTCATTTGGTCGGGCAATAGATAAAACGGCATTATGAGCTATTTAGCTCTAACATTACTGATTACATGCAGGCTTCAAAAAGAGGAATATTCAGGGGCGTGGTTAGCTTGATAGACAAGTCTGGTCTCCAGTCAGAACAGCACTGAAGTCAGGTCTCATACAATGAACTGCAGTGAACTCTGGTTCGATGGCTAGACCCGCCTCCCCACTTCTTCCTTCATATCCAAATATGGTCAACTTCTGGCTCCAAACAATCAACATGGCGACTTTCAAATGCCGGTCCACAAACCAGCGGGTGAAGTCACACTTCCTTCGGCCATTTCCATTTACAGCCTATGGTACTTAATTTTTAAGTATGATACATATGAATATACTCTGGTAAAAAATATTAACATCTTGAAAGTGTAGTGGTTGTTGCGCTATGCTTTTTTAAATAGCAAAGTGTTTGATATCTATTTATATTAATATTTTTAAACAAGTAAAATCTTTATTGATGTAACGTTATGCACACATACATATATGATACTGGCTGCACTCACCTGCAGCGTGTTGTGACAGTCTTCCTTCATACCTGTCGAGCCTTTGTCGTGACTTTGATTTTTCCTTTAATGATGTTATCTTGTAAACGAACCACACACACACACACACGCACACACACCCTCTCTATCCAACTCCTCCCTCTCCATATTGCCCTCCCTCTGATTTTTTTTCTTTCCAAATCTGTTATCTGCTGTGTGTGTGTGTGTGTGTGTGTGTGTGTGTGTGTGTGTGTTCAGTTGCAGTGTTGTAGTTGCAGCTAACAGTGGAGCTGCCGTCCACCCAGACCCTGCTTCTTTCTCTCACTCCGCAGCTGCAACACGTTTTTTATTTTATTCCACTTGCTTCGATTTTATTTCTAGCCAGCGCATTTTTAATTTCCCTATTCCTTCCTCACTTAAAGGCTGGAACACCGAAACCACCGATCACACTAAACATCTCCACCGACGCTAATTTATAGGAGACAGAAGACATTGGAGCCTGGTGTCGGACTATAAGCAGGTAAGAGGAGGCTGAGCACGTCTGGCGCAGTTTGACTTTGCAGCAATAACAATGCAGCCTGACGCATTTAGACAACTACAGGTTAGCTGTGGGAGTTTTATATTTTATCCACGCTGCAGCCATTTAATATGCTTCTCCCCACTGGTGCCTGTTGCTCAGTGCTGCCTTTGTTATTGTGAAATGCGGGCGTTACACAGTAATGACATTTACATGTAACGTGCTGTGGACAGATCTGAGAGGGGTCTGCTGTTTTCTGTCTGGATACAAATGATGCTGTGGGCACATCTGCGTACAGAACGGCTTGTTTTAATGGGGAAAAAATTATATAGGATTTTATAGGCTTTACAGTGCCAGTGGATAAAGTACAAGTTGCTTTTTGTTGTCTTATCAGAGAGTGAAGTCCAAAAAAAAAAAAGAAAATCAATGTTAAATTACTTTCTGAGTCACTCTGTTCTCAGTAATATTGACTTTAAATCCATTACAGCTGGCACGAGTGAGGAACACCTGCAGGTTGCTTCAGGTTCTGACAGTATGTCTGCAGGCATTAATGCATGCAGTCAGTGCAACGAGGACAACTTGTGTCCTTGTTTGTCCTATATGGGGTCAAGCCACCATGGCATACTGTGTTGTCACCACTTGCCTACATATACTGCGTGCAGTCCTATTGAAAGTATTGCCATCATCTTGGCTCATTTAGCAATACAGCCAGTCAAGACACGTTCACACTCCCTGCAGCCTGTGGACTCTGTACCAGTCTAGCTAGTTTTTCTTTACTTAATATAAACACAGATAAACCGACAAACACACACACACACACACACACACTCAAACACACAGGCTTACAGTGACATTTCCCACATAACCTGTTTTCATTCCCCCTGTCACACAGACACACATTAACTTCTCAGTCTTTTATGGTGCAAATAAAATCATTCACCAACACCGTAGGTAGCAGCAATAAAAATTCAAAAATGTTACTCGGACAGTATGTTATTGGTTCCGCTCTATCATCAATATGTTTTCCACACAGTTAACTTTCATTATCTCGCTACAGGGATGTGAAACTCCAAGCTGAGGACCAGTATTATGATGAAGTGAAATGAAAGCTGAGTTTCTGATTCAAAACATACACAATTGATAAGGTGAAATCCAAAAACACAGCAAGGTCAAAAACACAATCAGGATCAAAGCAGAAAAAGCACAAAGGCAATCCTGCCGATGAGTAATGGTGAGCTGAGGGTGTATACATGTACTGCAGGGCTGATTAGTGAAGTGGCTGCAGGTGAGCAGAGGGGGCAGGGAAGGTCAGGTGATGCAGCAGGCCGTAAAGCAGTGGAGGTGGGAGTGGCTGGTGAACAGGGACGCAAAAATGAGACTGAATGAATAAATGAATGAATCAATGAAAGGACACAAAACCAAACCTGTGACAATGACATGGGCTTGTGTTGTATGTTTGCTTGAATGGGAGCTGTGGCGCTTTAATGAGCTGAAAGGATTACTGATACTTAACCTAATTACTTTGCTGCCTCCCTCCAGGCTGCCAGCTTTCACTCTCATTGTGATTTATGGATCGTTCACCTTACGCTTTTTAATCAATCACCTGGTAGTTGACGTCGGCCTGTTCACCACTCGTCCTTGTTGCTGCTCTCTAAACAGTTGTCTGTTTAGTGATCTGTGACAAGTTTGACGGAGATCAGAGTTGTGTTGTTGCAGCTTCAGTGTTTGTTACGCAATTACCTGTGCCTCTAAAAATGGAATTCACCAGGCTTGTGGGAAATGGGGAAACTCCAGCTTAAACCCAAAACTCCCTCAGAGAAACAGATTCTCGTGTGAAACTGAACTGACACACAGATCAGAGCTAAAGTGGTTTTTCCAGTGGACAAAGGGCAAAATTCCACACTGGTTTTCCCCAGTCTGTCTGTTCAACAGTGACTTCTTTAGTTTCATGAACCTTTATTACACTCTACTTTCATTGTTTGTGCTTTTATTGTAAATGTAAATGTCTTCACTGTTGATTAGCAGTGGGCACAAATTAATTTACCAACTCTTCAATCCATTGTCTTTCACTGATTGGAGATTCAGGTGCATCCTATATCAGCAAACTACAATACTACCGACAGCCGCTAGATGCCATTTCAAAAATGGTCATTTTCAATCATGAAATTCTCAGTCTTTTTCCCACAAGTGATTCTCATGTCATTAGCTGAAGTAAATTCTTTGTGATCCAGCTGAAAAAAAAAAAATCATTAAACTCTCTAAACTCAAGTCTCATCCGCATTGGGCAGCATCCTTGGGTTCAAGGGTCAGACCTGCCTCCTCACCCCTCCCTTCATACCCAAATACAGTCGCTACTGGCTCCAAACGACCAACATGGCGATGTTCAAATGCCGATCTCCTGTCTTCAAAGCGTCCACAAACCAACTGGTGACATCACTTTAGCTTTGTCCATTGTATATACAGTCTATGATACATGCTTCTATACTTTTGAAGACATTTCATCAGAAGTCACTGTCTAGAAAATTAAAAATAAATGCAACACAGAGCAAGTTACATTTTTCAACCACCAAAAACTCTCCAAAAATGTGTCTCCATACCTTTTCACCAAATGCCGGTCTGACAGTTTCATTGGTGTCAGGTTCCGTATTAGTGCGAGGAGAAAAGGTGCAGGGCTGTCTGTCGTGGTGGCACCCAGCCTACACACCAGACATAATGCAGACGTCAGAGCTCCGGTGAAGGTTACGCTGTCGGTAGCCCTTTGGTGCACTGTGTTTGATGAGGGACGCAGTGCGCTGGAGTCAACAGCAGCTGCCCTCATCTGTCCTCCTCACGCTTCCCTCAGTCCCGTTCCACCTACGTGTTGACCCCCACCCACTGACTGCGGAGCCCCTCGCCTCACAGCAGACACCTGGAGGACAGGCAGCAGCGTCATGCCTCTTATAACTAGTGTGCTTTGTATTTACTCACCGTGCCGCATCTCTGCATACGACTGTTTATGCTGCATTGTAAAGGTCGGACAAGTTCAGTAGGCCGAGGTTGTTTCTGTACAAAATGTACACTCCTTAATACTGCAGATTTAGTATTAAGTGGGAACGCAGTGGAGGATTTTGGTGGCATTTCCAAGTCTGTGCACAAGAACTTAAACTATTTGACAAATGATTTCCTAGGGTTAAATAACATATTTTGTTTATTTACTGTCCTTGCAGTGAAGCTAAAGTGATTTTCATGCTTCCTTTTGAATACTATGTTTTCACTAAGGAGCTTTAACGCATTCATCAGTGAGATAGCTGTAGTGTTTGCTGGATACAGCACAGTAATGCATGTAGAATCAAGCCTGTGTCTCCCAGTCAATATTTAGCTGTAAGAGTACTTAAAGCCACACCTCCCTTTCCCCCTGTTTTCTTGCTCAATCCATCATTCTATCCGTGTCTTAATTTTTCTGCTCCTTGGCTCTGCTCATGTGTTCTGGCCTCCTCATGTTTGATCTGCTGTGGTAGGTAGTGTTGTGCAATACTGCTTGGCAGTAGATGCTTCATTTCCACACTGAAGGAGCTTTACATCATTTTAAAAGACTGCTGATTAGAACGTATCAATGGGAGCAAGCATACTTTGTGTAAGGCAGAAAATTTATGTAGTTGTTTGCTTTTATGGCAAGGAAACAATGCCTGTCTTTGTTGGGATTTTAACAAGTTTGTAAAATGTTTGAAGACATAGTCATCTGTATGGTTTTATCCTGAGCTCTAAACATAGGGAAAGAATTATCAGCATTGGACAATCACTATTTTAATTTGAAAACTAGAAACCTGCAGAGCAAATTATTTCTGTTTCATGCTAGTTAGCAAATGTTGCTACAGATTAAATACCAACTGCTGCAACTGCAACAAAATGCTGGGTTGTTTTTACCCAGAACTGGGCAAATGTTGAACTAAGTACATGCTGGGTTCATTTAACCCTGTAAGATGGATTTTTTTGGACCCAGTGAGTAAAATTTTGGGAAAAACAACAAAATGCTCAATGAAGAAAATAAAATGCTGAGTATTATCAAGAAAATGCTGTGTAGAAAATAAAACTTTGGGCAAAAACAGTAAAATACTGGGTTAAAAACTAAAATCTTGGGTAAAACCAATAAAATGGTTAGTAAAAACAAAACTTACTAGGTTAAATTGATGCAGCATGTAGTTAGCCCAAGCATAGCTTCACAGAGCCACCAGCAGGACTGTAGACTCATCTTGATTGTGTTTTAGTCGGCCATTGAGATAACATTGAAGAATATAGTGGCCCCAACCCTCGAGTAACTAATTCTTAAAACCTGTGAAAGGTCAGGTTAGTTTACTAACAGATCGTTCTGTCTGTTCATGTACATGTTATAACAAACACAACTCCCATGTGGTCATGTCACATTTAACCCACTTACTCATTAGTCCACGGCACGGTTTCTCTATTTTTAACTGTCCCCGTTGTCTTCCAGTATCTGTATGGCCCTGATATAGGCAAAGCTAACGGGTAAAGGTTGGGTTAAACAGCTGGTGAAATAGGGAGGCTTAAAACTCCTAGAAAGCAGAGTCTCAGCTCCTTATATGAGCTAGTGAAAGGACATTTCTGTGTGGCACTAGGTGCAGTATGAACTGGGAGGGCTATGGAGGAGAGCCAGTGTTGCTGCGTAGCTTTCCAAGACTGGTTATACTGGCAACTGTGCGCCATTTGGTGTCTGGTGTGGCGAGAACGAGGAGAGTAAGTGAGGAGCATTTTGATGATGTGGGTTGCATATTGCTGAGCTGCACCGTCAGGGCGTGCGTAAGCAAAGCCGCTTGACACTGATGTGGACCTGAATGCAGGACAGCCAGGGCTGCAGGAGGAGTGCTCGTCTCGTCCCCCCTGAGAAAAGTTTGCATTGATCTGTAGGTAGGCTGGGAGGAGGAGGAGGAGGAGGAGGAGGCACAGACAAGCATAATGGTTAAGCAAGCAAAGCAATTGCTGTACCTGCTCATCCCTCATTCCTGCCTCTTTTTTTGGCTGGGATGTGTCTTTGTTCTTGTATTTGAAGGTGGGTGTATCAATTCAGTTCCCACCTCCCCCTTTATCCCTCCTTCTCCCAGTCCGCTGCAGTGTTCTCCTTCTGGGCTGTGTATCTGCATGCTCTCATAGACACACACACACACACACACACACACACACACACACACACACACACGTTCCCTCACACTCCCCCCCATTGCTTCCTCCGTCTGTGTCTGCCGCCATCAGACGCAGGGACTGATAATATCTGCTCCAACGCCCTCTCCTCCTCCTGTTTTTTGCACTCCTCCTCCTCCCCTGCATCTTACCCATTGTTTATTCACTTTGTGTATTAATGTGCAGCTGTAGCCTCAGGTTTTATACAGGACAGTCTTCCTTCTCTC
>OOFC01019275.1:11953-35574 GCA_900323345.1 Pseudochromis fuscus
TGCACAGTGTCCACAGGTTCAAGGGTCAAACCCGCCTCCTTGCTCCCCCCTTCATATCCAAATATGGACAATTCTGGCTCCAGAAAAACAAAGTGGCGATGCTCAAATACCAAACTCCTGGCTTGTACATGCGAGTCCCCAAACCAATGGGTGACATCTATTATTTGCATACAGTTTATGGTATAAACACACAACTGGGCCATTTCAGGTGAAAACTGTAAAACACTAATAAATAGTCACTCACAAAAACCCCCCCAAAAAACATGAAAGTTAAATTATAAAATAGGCCGTCCCTTCATAAGCTCAGGCTCACTGTAAAGGATGAATTAGCTGCTGGTTATGCTCATGTCTATTTTGTGCTTTCTGTTCTTTTAAACTGCAAAAACTTCAGTACCATTGATACTGAAATACTTGATGGTCATCATTCACGCCATAATAAACTATCATGTCATAATGACAAGGTACTAGGCTGTAATTATCCATATTTAATGGATATGGTGTTATATTGTGAATGCACAGTGTTTTACTCCTCACATAACCAAAGCTGTAATCATACAAGCTTTTACCATTATACAGAACACTTGTTTAATAAGGGAATACTTCCCTTTTGTTCCACACATCCCGTATGACATGAACTCCTTCTGTTAGCGTAAACTCCAAACAACCGCATACTAAAAAAAGTAACTTGTCTGTCTGCCTCACAAACACAAAAGGAACTTTACTTGCTCCCCCTTAGCAGCTCTGAAATAACCATCGTGGCCACCAGCCCTCTTGTCCCTGTTGGCGCTGACTGTTTATCTTTAAAGAGGTTTCAAGCTCCCTGTTGTCACACAATTCATCTGCACTGCTGCCTGCAGTAAAACTCAAGAAAAATAGCTCAGTTAAAAAGTCTGTGCTGCTTATTTTATCTCCTAGTGTTCGTTGTCATAGATAGTGGAGATGGTGACTGGTGAATAGCATTATCTTTAGCCTCTGCCTGCTTTTTTGTGGAGTTTTGTTTCCTGTTGGCATGTTTTGATAATGAGGAGCATCACAGCAGGTTAGCGGTCTGAAACCAGTAATAACTGAACAGCATCTGGTTGAAATTTGGCTAAAAAAGTAAAAATAAAGGAGAAAAAAAGGTCATATACTTTGTTTTCTGTGGTTGGTATGAACAGGGAAATAACAGTCCACAGGCAATGGGTTCAATGTCATGCCTCTTTCAAGCATTTCATTACTGGGTTACCAAAACCGTCTTGGAGAAGTCTCTGTAGTTTACTTCAGCAAACAACCACGATCAGTTTCTCCTCCACGTTCTGTTTCTCCATTGGCAGTGTTGATATTGCAAGTCCCGCCTCCTTCTTGATTTTGTTCGGTGACAGGAAGTACATTGATGATTGGTCACCAGCAGCTTTACAGAAGTTGAACTAATAAAAGTTGTGAATGCAGAGAAATTAAATGCTGTCCCCTGAGGGTGTTTTTGCACCCAGGACGTTGCTTCACATTGTTGCATCGTAAATGCTGAACTTCACAGGAGTTGTATTGAAAAAACTGTGAGCACAAAACCACTGCCCATGGGCACAGGAACTCAATTAAACATAGTGTACCTGCTAATATTTCACAATAAAAGCCTGGTTTCAAAAAAGGAAGGGTTTCCTCTCAAACTCTAGTAATCTGCTTTTATTTTGAAATGTTTAAAGGACAGTATTCTATGACAAAAAACTTTAATATTTTCTTTCCAGATGAGTAATTTATCTTATACAACAGATCAAATTAGACTCTGAAGATTTACAGTAATCTACAGTTGGATATATTTTGGGATTGCTCCTCAGTTGACAACAAAGCAGCATTTTTGGAAAACTTTGCGACTGGTGGTAGTGAGAAAAATACCAGTATATATTAGAATATCAGTCGTTAGCGGGAGTTAAAAGTCTTTACAGCAATACAGAGAACATTGGTGAGTGTTGTAGGCATTGCCATCACTGTGACTAATGCATGGAAATAAGGTAGAAAACCAGTACCGTGAGATTTAATGCAGTAGCTTTAAATGCATTACTTCGGCTCCCCTGACTCATCCTATTTCCCGTCTCCTCTGCTGCCCGTTGCGGTACAAGCACCCATCCACATTTTCTCCAGTGTTACTGACTATGATTATTGAGTGGCCGTGAATTTTCCACATATGAGTAAAGTGTGGCCCCAAAAGAGATGATCGTGTCCACAGCCAAAACTGCAACGAGAATGAATATGAATGTTTATGATAAAATATGGAGAAGATCTGAGAGCTTAATTAAGGGCGGACAACCTGTCACATATGGAAATGTTTCTCTGTGGATCAGTGGCTGCCCTGGTTTTAGTTTTCTGCTGCTTTGCTGCTGATAGCTGAGTGTCCCAGATCTGTCCTGTTGGTCTCTCTCCAGCTCCCACTAACGGACACACACACACTGTACCCACACCTACAGTACACACACTCATGCACTCTCAATATAACAGTGTTTTCATCCTTACCTTTTCTACTTGTTTGCCTTTGATCTACTTTGTCCTTGAGACACTGCAGAAAAATGGAGGAGGAGGGGAAATTGGCAAACAGTGGCTACAGACACCAGTACACATCAAAATGCAATGTGCTGTATTTTTCTTGCAAATTGTAGTTATTGGTGGTTTTTTTGTTGGTGAAACTTTACTGAATTTCATCTTCACAAAAATCCACACGAACAATTATCCAAGTCCACAGTAACTGATATTTGTTTGCTCGGTTTTGCTGATACTGGGACACAGATTTATTTGGTGTAAGCATAGTTATGGGCCTAAATTATCTGTAAATGTCTGAGGAATACATGCGCTTTGCTTTATACACTGCAGCTGATCATATATTTTGCCCAATTTCATTTGTGGATCTCTCTTCACGTGATCGGCAGAGCACATCACAATCAAGCACATCACAAATTTAAAAATAATTTCACACTAAAACTATTTTTGTTTCCTTTTGTGTACTTTCATTAAAGTTTTATTTTACCACACTGTTACAGGAGTTATTGGTGAGGACATGTGCACTCTTTTCAAAAGTAAAATTTATGAGTCCATAGATGCTTTATCTGGGATAGAGTCTCGCAATTAACCCAAGTAAACGAACTAACGTGACGTCACCTGTTGGTTTGTGAACTCACATGTTGAAGTTGAGTTTCGAATTTGAATGTCCAGAAGCGACCATATTTGGATTTGAAGGGAGGAGTGAGGAGATGGAGTGACCCCTTGAGCCTAACGACGCTGTCCAATGTGTATGAGACACGACTTTACAACCTTTAAATCACTGGAGGCCAGACCTGTCAATCAAAGTACTCACACCCCTAAATACTCCTTTTTTTAAGCCTAATATCTACTTAATGATGAAATGATTTTCAGATGGTCCACCTGATCACTGAGAAGAAGAGCTGACTTTAGATCAAGATGGAAAATGATCATTTTTGAATTGAAGTCAATTGGAGCCAGCATCTATTGGCCATTGGTGGTATTGCACTTTATGCATGTGGCTTCATTTTTGAGACCTGGTCTCTGCATACATCTTTAACACAGTCTGTTGGAAAAAGTAAGTTCGTATTGTGGAAGCTTTAAGTGTTAATAAGATGAATTTGATTGTGCTCTAATTGCATTGACTCGTAGAAAAACAGAGTTACATCAGTGCTTGTGCTGTCAAAGGCTGCACACATTACATGGACCTAAATGAGCTGTTAAAGGGCTGTTCTTTGTTATTTAAATTCAATCCTGCAAAACCCAACTGGAGTTGAACTCTTAATACAGCTATCAGTTTGGAACTTGAAACAGCTTTTTATCTATCATGTTGAATGAAAAGTGGGAGTCTCCAGATAAAACTGTTTCAGCGACCGCCCCGTTAATTGATGTGACCCACTGAGGAGAGTGAAGCATTATGTAGAGTGGCGCTTCATCTTTTTGTTACAGACATTTAGAGATGTTAAAAGCTCGTCAGTTCTTTTGTGTGGTTCAAGTGCCACGCCTGGGAGACAGGATGATGGCAATGAATATTACTTTTAAAAACACATGGGAGTTTTAAAGGAAAAAAAAAATTAAATCTCTGAAAGAAAATCTCTCCAACATCTGTGTAGTGATTTGTCTCTCTTGAGGTTTTTATCATGAAAGACTCGCTGCAGCCGTCGTGCCTTCTGTTGTCACTACCTCCCTAATGTTTTCTTTGAGAAGTGCTCTCAACAATGGAAGTGAACTGAAATTCTCTGTAAGAACCACAGAGAAAAGAGCTGTCAGAAAGATACCATCAGGAATATGACGGTTATGGGTGACACAGAAAGGGTCAGTGTTTCTTGGTCCTATCTCCTTCATTCGTTCGATAAGTCAAAGCTATCTCGCCCTTTCTGTGTCTGTTTTGATCGAGGCTCTGTCTTTTATCTGTGAGTTGTCTTTCTGATTTTTGTGCCAAATTGTCTCTGAAGCAAAGACACAGATGTACCATCATAGATATATCCTGGCTGCCATTACTGTGAGCTGTCAGGAGTAATTAGAGAATGATGCACTGAGATGAATCTTCTACATGTAGAAGATTTAACGCAACATTAACTCTTACTCATCATGGTAATGAACTGTCCTGCACCCAAACCACCCCTGCTTTTTAAATGTGAGGGACCACATGGATCCTGCAGATACCTCACATATTCTTTCGTTTGTCAGTGGTTGATATTTCTTACTTCCAGTCAGATTTCTCTCATAGCACACCAAAACACCTTTTTTCCTGCAGTGGACTTCTGCCAGTGTAGCATCCTTTTTACTCTGTGTTTCAGTTATCCCTATTTTTCGATCCTGAAGGACATAAAGACATTTGGCGATGTTTAAGGACGTCTGTGATTCAGTGTCTAAGCACATGCAGCCTTCCTAAGGTCAAGCATTTGAAGTCTTGCTAATTACATGCATTAACAGTCATGTGAAACACCACATCTTATAAAACATATATGAACAATTAAGCGTTTGCTCCTCTTTAAAACAGTGTGTATTAATGAAGGTGCTATAGTTAACAAATGAAACATAAAATTGACATTTTCTTGTCATAATTCAAATAAATAAAAATAACTCACATGGAAAATTAAGTAAACCCCTGCATTTTTCACAGTTTGATATCCATAAAATTAGAGTCAGAGGTTTCAGATTAGGTGCCAGTGAACCCCCATAGAGACTGACAGGTTGAACTGGTCTCATTTAATCCTCTGATATCCAGGATCAGATGTTTACTCTGCTATTAACTTATGTGGTGTCATCATGCCAAGATCTAAAGAGCTCTCTAAGGTCTTCAGAGGAAGGGCTTGTGGATGCCTCTGAGTCTAAAAAAGATCTCTGAGTTGTTTTACAGAAAGGAAAATCATCACACCAGACAATTTGATGCAAAACAAAAGTCTCTGAAAACCTCATGCTGGGAACTGTAGATAACTCTGCTGTGCTGCATCCACACAGGCAAAGACCAGGATGTTTGGAATAATGTGCTCATATTAATGACGGATAAATGATGGAGTGGTTGTGTGGTGCAGACCAAAGACAGATTTTCAGAAGAGAAACTCCCTCATACCAGCTGGTGGTGGAAAGATGTGATGTTGCATCTTTGCATCAAGAATTGAGCAGCTCACTGATTTAATTGACAAGAATTAATGTCAGCAGTAGGTATTATATGAAAGAGTGCTGGTAGATATGAAATGAGAGTAGATATGAAATCTTTCAGCAGGATACAACACAGGTCCACCAAGGCACAGATACACAGAAGAAACTGAGGGTTTGACACAGTTCAGCCAAGAGCCTCGTTTTGAGCCCCATTAAAATGTAGAGAGATTTAAAATGAACTGTACTTTTGCAAGAAAACTCAGAAATATCTTTAAGCTGAAGGTACTTTGGAAGAGTGGTCAAAAATTTCAACAAGGCGATGGCAGAGAGCGAGTGGTCGGCAGTCATTTAAAAAGATGCTCTGAGTAGAAGTTATTTCTGCTAAAGTGGATCCGGGCTTTTGAGGCTGCAGAAAAATATTACATCTATTGATAGTTTTGTTAAGTAAAGGATTAAAAATGTCATTTTTCCTTGTGGTGGTGTTCCAGTGTATTACCTTCACCTGCAGGCCCTGTTTCACAGAGAGTCACATATTATCCAACAAACAGTTTACACTGGCTGTGCTTGCTTTTCCACTTGACTGTAATTTCACTTTGTGAAATCTCGACAATTATAAATGACCCAATTTATCAAAAAAAGAAAAGAAAAATTAAAGATATTGCAATTAACAGATTGTCAGCTTGAGGCAGATTGCATGACAGACTGATGAAGAAAATAAACAAGATTACTAGCGCTGGCAGGAGAGTGATGAAACAGTGAGTGTGCTTCTTATCCATGATGAGAAAGATTAACTGTATCCATGGAAAATGACACGCCAGACTCTCAGTGCTTCACTGAAAAGATTTAAGGAAAAATAACTGCTGATTTGGTCAATTAAACTGAAAAACCTTGAGGCAACCACAGAGTCTTATCAGTTTTTATAGTTTCGAGTTTATTCTCTGCTGAACATTAATCAGTTTTATTTGTATAATTGATTAATTACTGGTATTATCTCCAAGGGTTTCACAATACCCAGATAATAAAAATAAACCACACCTTAACTCACAAACCCTCATTAGCAATGAAAAGATTTACCCCAGTGGGACGGTCAAACATACAGTTGTTGCTGTGAATCGGCCAATAAAGATTAAATGTATGTTTGCTCCAATTATAAGAGACATGCTGCTTCACAGCATCTGAGGAAACCAGCAGCTTGTAATGTTACTAAGTTAGGAAAAAAAAAAAGCTATTTGCTATCAGATTAAATATTGCACTTTTACAACAGGTCTCACTAATGAATGCTGTTGTTTCTTCTTGATGTGCAGTCAGGCGTTTTTATTCCCATTTACAGCTCAAAATCATATTTTTGCATCAGATGTAATTCAGCTTTTTTTGTTTTTTTTAAGATTTAATTTCATGCATCCACATTCACAAGAACAAAAGATGCAGTTTATGGGTTCTGGCACAGCTCACAGTCAGTGTTTGTCGTGTGGATCGCTGACTTTTGATTTGGCATCTGTACTCGCCGGGTGAAAGTGATGACTTTCCCTCAACTCGTCCGATTGTATAAAAAAGCAACAGCAGACTGAACCTGAATGCTTGCCAACATTGTCGTTCAGACAGATGATGAGAAATACGAATTGGAGTCTGAGCAGCAGGCTGTTAAAACTGATCTAAGACTCAAATTTGATATTTCAGATCTCTGCTATTGATTCCTCTCCTTTCATGTGGTTTGCCTTACTGCTCCCCTTTCTAACAGGTGATGACTAAACACGATGCATTTTAGATGATTTCTGAAGTGGAGGGAAAAAGCAATTTCATTTCCAGCCCCACCATTGCATCTTGACTGGTTTCACAGTGAATTGGTTTTTCATTAATTTTCATTAACCTTCAGTTGGAGCAGAGATATAGTCAAATAGATGTAATTAAAGTCCAAAAGCCACATACTGTTCTGATTCAGAGAGGCTAATAAAAGATTTATATTCTTTTCATCCCATGTTGAAATGTTTCTTTTTAAATTAAATCTGCAGTGAGATTGTCTGTGTAATCGTGTGTGTGGAGCCTCTATTGTGTGAAAATCTTATTAAGCTTTAATAGTTTCATCCAAAAATATCCTGTTATCCTGAAATGAGAGAAAGTGCTACTGTTTTTTTCCCCTCATGTTAGATTTCAAAATGGCACCATGACGGGAATATACCATTTTCTTTTCTTCATCTTCTTCTGTTACTCCCCTTTGATATCCTCAGAATTTTGCCATTTCTCAGCTGTGACAGTTTTCTGTACGTTTATATTTCACGGCATGCACCGTGATTTGTTATCAGTTCAGCTTTGCAGAAGAAAATAGAAAGCGATGGTGCTGATGTTAAATTACTTCAGATACTGTGTGTGTGTGTGTGTGTGTGTGTGTGTGTGTGTGTGTGTGTGTGTGTGTGTGTGTGTGTGTGTGTGTGTGTGCGTGTGTGTGTGTGTTGTGACACTGGGCCACTGTTCCTCCTGTTCATGTTGAGGCTGAACACTTCACTTTGAATTCATCAACAACACAGTTGGATCAAGACAGTTTGATTTTATTTTGAAAAACTCTTTCTGACCATTGTTTTTATACTCTTCTGCAGCCAGGCAGGATAGGTCTTGAAATGCTGCAGCTATTTATCGATAATATATATATATATTTTTTTACCTATGTCACATTCAGTTATTACTTTCCCTTAGCTGTGTGTGTTTCTCCTCTCAGGCTACATACAAGCTGCCATCCTTATGCAGGCTTTAAAGCAAATACCTACAGACATCACTCAGGGCTAGAAGAGGTGTATTGCCAACTTATTTTGCCAAGTTGGCAAATAAAATCCTTTAATCCATGTTTTATTTACGCCTACAGATAATACATCTGTACCTTTCCTTACCCCTTCTGTGCGGTGCTGATTCAATTTTACGGATGCAGTTTGTGGTGCTATTGAACTGTATTGCATTTACAGAGAGGGGATTCTGTCATCCGATTTACCTGTATTGATATGAATGGATAAAACGACAACAAAACACGATTACACTGCATTCATTTCACCCTGATATGCACATAAACTTGGTCCATCTCTGAAACCAAACACATGGCTCCGTGAACATCTGTCTGCATTTCATCGTACATGAACACCACTGTGCCAGTCTGCTTATTAATGTAGCGCACATTGGCCGGTTTCCAGTACATACTGATGAGACTGTGAGGGAACTATGGGTTTGTGACATTGTTTTACATTACATTCAATATCCCATCCTAACCAGATTGCCGAGTCTGCAGGCGCTTCCCATTACAAAGACCTGTGCCATATGGTGTTTGTCTAACTGGAGGGTGAAAGTCAACACGACACACTCGTACATTTGTACCTGTTTAAAACTTTTGCAGTAATTCAAGGTGATGTACAAACTGGTTGGGGAGCTGTAGCTGAGAACAAAACTTTGACAAGAACAGACACTGACTGGTGATATGAGAGGACACAGTAAAGCCCATAGGGAATGACTGGACTGCCTGTTTTGAAGGATTTGTCCTGATTCAGACTGAGTGAGGCCATTTAAAGGCAGATTTATTAACTCCTGACCAAATGTAAGAAATGATGATGATACATTAATTTGTCCACTGAGCAATCCATCACTCAAAGAAGAGTTTGAAAAATGAAAAATGACTGAAAAATTACCTCCTCTCAAGGATTTGAGGAGGGCGAGGATAAAAATAGCTTCTCCAGACCAGACACTGGTTGTTTGCAAAAGGACCCATGAAACAGGCCATACTGCAGCATTAGTCAGTATTAATCCATATTGATTTTTTGAGTCTCAAAATAGTTTGTGCTCAGCTCTTAAACAAATCCCCACTGTGCAGCACGTGTGAAATAAAGAACAGGTAATGAAATCCATTCATGCGGTACTGTGCAAAGGTGCTAGGTATTTTATATGTTGCTATGTTGAAAGGCAGATGTTAATGTCACTAAATAACGTTACTATTACTATCAAAGTTTTCTAATTTGAACTACTCACAGTGAATGGATCGACAGGTGGATTATTTAATAAAGCATCGTCACTTCACCTTTTGTCCCTGCAACATTTGCTTTGCACAGAACAGGATGTGTTCAGACAAACAGCAGCAAATACTGATCCCCAGGGAGCAATGTCTGTCCTTGGTCTGTTTGTTTCAGTACTTTTCTCTAATAGGAAGAAGCATCACTGAGAAATCCCTTCTACCAGTGAAGCCTTATGAAAAACTACTGTACAAGTGAGAGGAAGGGAAGTAAATCAGCACCTTTTGACCATAACCAACCTTAATCTCAGCCCTAATCCCAACAAAGGATTAAAGCTTGGAGTCATTAGTTCAAAGAGACTTTAGGTTTTCCCTAGAAAACACATTGTAGATGCCTGAATATCAGATTATATTTAGCACTTGACTACAGTTTTATGGTATGAGGCTGACTTTACCAAAAATAGGAACCTGATCACCAGAAACAATACACGTTAAATCCAGAATCTTGCTAATATTACAACAGATTGTGGCCTTAGAGAATCTAATATTGTTGTCATGTGTTTAAATAGAGGTAATTGTTTAAAACACTTTACAAGGTAAGTGGACGTCTATGATGTTGTTTCAAGAAGGCTCCATAAAGTGAAATAGACTCCATGTAGGATCCAAAAGCTTTTATTTTGAAAGAAACCAAAGAGTCCTGCACATCGAGCATAAAGTCTGGTCACAGACATGAGATGATACTTCTCTGTCCACATCATTACTTCCTAGCTGAGCCTAGACATTGGATCAAATCGTTCAACATAAATCTGTGGACATCAGGCTGAATATTGTTAGTTTATAATAATTTGTTTTCCACCAGTTGGTTTGAATGAAGGTTTTTTTAACCAGAATCACCAGGAGCTCAGTGACCTGGTGAAACATATTTCTACCTAATCTGTAATTACGGAGAATTGTGCGATGATCTTTTTTAATCCCACTTTGGAAAAACTATTTTCTCTGTTTGTAAAATTGAGAAATAAATCAGGTATTTTTTTAAGGGAGATTTTGTCTTCTTTTTAAAACTCACTACAACTACAAATTGTTTCATTTCCATTGTTTGATTGATGCTTGGGCAATTATATGTCTGTTTAATTAATTATTCGCTCGGTGAGAAGATTAAATTGTTTTTCTTTGACCAACAGAAGTAAAAAGTTATCAACGAATTGCACTGACGCAAAACATAAAAAAGCTGCTACTCCTCGCATTTGAAAAGCTGGAAATATTTATTATTGTGTCTTGATGTATTAATTATTAATTGATTGTCACAGTTGTTGATTTGTTGACTAATTGGAAGGATTAGCAGAACACAGTGAAGGGTTGTTATTGGTTTGGATGTGACAGTAATCAATGCTGTGTAAAAAAAACATGGATCCAGTTGTGGGTAGTTCATCTTTTAGCAGAGTTCAGCAGTTAATGTCTGAGAATTAACGAACTCTCTAATTGGCAGTTTGACTGACTGCTCCCATGTGCCATTTACTACAGTCCTGCCTTAACTCTAACTCACTGCCTTGCTTTTCTAAGCAAACATTCAAAACTAACCACAGAAATCAGCAGAGACTTTCAAATTGAGGCAGAATGCCACCGTAACAATTCCCCTTTGTCAGCTGAGCGGTCCGGCTCAATGCTGATTAATGAGCTGAGGTCAGAGTCGCCCCAGGAGGAAGCCGCCATTATCTCCGATACTGCGCTTGTGGGAATTTCTGAATGGAGGTGAAGTCAGGAAGAGGCAATCAGTGTTAATCACAATGAAAGAGCACACACTTTGATCTGAGCTCCCCTCTCCCTTCACTCTTCATTTGGGTCTCGTGGGAAACAGGCAAACCCAGCAGAGACTAGTTAGACCATGTTTAGTTTTTTTTTTTCCAAGGTTGGCTTTCATTATGGGCTCATGAATAAAAAGTCTCCGGTAGTTTTTGGAAATTGTATGAAGCTGCTTTTTCAGCCTTCAGTGAATGTGGAGACCTCAGATTTCCCATTGATCGTAACAGAAATAGGCCGGTGACAGTTGTGAATATGGTGGTAGCTGTAATGGCTGCATGTAGATGTACACATAAAAAAAACAAAAACACTGTAAATTGTCAAAACAACTAGAGAGAGACTTGGGTATTTAATTTTTGCAGCTTTGATGCCTTGTTCATGCTCATATCCTTCCTCAGTGTGATGTTACTCATTAAGCCAGCTGCAGCAACTCATTATGTGTTTGTGAAAATCATTTGGGAAATTAAAGTGTCATTATCAGTTTCTCTAGATCATGTGGGAGGTTTTTATGGTCCTGCCACTGTACTGTTATGTCTTTACTTCGACCATAAGTAATTCACATGTATATATATATCTCTCTCTGTTTTCCAAATTGAATAACAAAAGCCTGATTAGATGCTGTGCTTCATCAGTGTCTGTGAAGAAGCAGCTGTGACAGTAGACAGTAAAGGTGTGTTATTAACACTGTCTGGGGTTTAGTTTTGTCACACCTCTTCTGAGATGAGAGATTTGAGAGCAAAGAGCAAGTTGAAACCTCGGAGAGCTTCATTAAACTGCAGCGCTGTGTTTTTCCTGCCTCTCTTTTGTTAACAGCATCCTTTCTCCTATTCATCTGTTTCAGGACTCAGATTCACTTCACAGTGGCCATTGATTTCACCGCATCAAATGGTGAGTGTTTTCCACTGCCATTACCCCGCTCTGCTTCCATTTGTCATCCGATGTGCGACGATGGCATTTTTCCATGAATCAAAGAGGGCTGCTTGTGATCCTCTCTCTTTATTTTTGTCGAAGTGTTCACATGCAACAAATTATCAGGCACATTTAGGGTGTATAGGTCAGAGAAAGGACACAGCCAAAGTGATTATAAACTTTGAGCAAAGTCTAAAAAAAAAGTGCTGATTCAAGTCCACAAAAATGATTCATTATTAAATAGGATGATGTTGCATATCCATATGCACATGCGCACATCTTGAAATGCACAGAATAGAATTAAATATTTAAAACTAACATCAAATAAATGTAAAGACAATGTAACATTAACAAGTACCTCTATACTCTCTATTCTGGTGCTTAAGACACTGTGGCTGCTACAATCAATCCTGATGCTGCTTTCATGTCACATCAGAGTCTCTGATGTGTGAATATTTCATACTTGTAAGAAAGTTTGATATTTGTGAACACGCCAATATATCTGACTTGGCACTTCATAGCACTTAAGATAGCAAATCCAAACACTGACACCTAATCTCAGCCAAAATGTCTTTTTCAATGTAATAAAACCACAGTTTTGTGGATATTGTGCATTTAAAGCGCACACTTATTCACATGTGCTTGGCTTAAGATCCTAGGTTGTCATAAAAAAATATATTTACGTATAGATATATCAAAATAGTCTGTCAGTATCTACTTCACAGATCAAACATGTGAGTTGGATCATTTTGAAGGTGTCTTATTCTCAGAGCTGATTTTCTGTTTGAGATATTTTGACTGTTTTATTTATCCCAGTATTAAAGGGAATCCTGAAGATCACTTCAACTGTTTTCATAAGTTCCCATCAAATTCATAAAATATTAAATAAGTGTATGTTCTGCTATCCTCATGCGGCAGCCATCAAAACATTGCTGAATTCCAGTGTTGCTAATAAGGCAGGTTGTTTCATCGAGCCCCGCCTCTGATTCAGAACGTCCAATTTAGTTTTGGTTCACTCGTGTTCCTCCTGTTGCAGCTGTCAGCTCACTCCGTCTGACGCTTTGCATCACTGACTCTGACTTCTCTCGCCTTGAAAGGAAATCCGTCCCAGTCCACTTCGCTACACTACATGAACCCATACCAGATGAATGCCTATGCCATGGCCCTGAAGGCAGTTGGAGAGATCATCCAGGACTATGACAGTGATAAAATGTTCCCAGCGCTGGGATTCGGTGCTAAGCTGCCCCCTGATGGGAGGGTTTCCCACGAATTTCCACTGGTGAGTAAACCGTGCGATTCTTTTAGACGCACAGGTTGTAATCCAGCGTAAGAATTTTTTATGAAGTTAACGAGAATCCATGTGAAGATGATTTTGGCCCTCCCAGTGGAGCTTATCTCTGAGAGTGCTCATTTGTGTGTTTATTTGCTCTGCATGTATAGCTAAGCATGTTTTTATGTGCAGTATGGATGTGTGCATTTTGAGATAAATGCAGCTACACCTCTGACATGCATAATTCAGAGTGAATTCCATTTACCTTTTATAGTGCAAATTAGGTTCTGTAAGGCTGAAGGATTCTTAAATCAATTTAGCTTCTCTCAGCCAGCTAATGTGCTGTGGCTGCTGCATCGCACAGCCTAATGAGGACTGTGTCTACAGGGTAACGTCTGCATCACTTCATGTTTCCATTAAAATTAGCGAATTAAGATGCATCTCACCATATAATTGAAGCCTCATTCTTTCATGCTGAAGCCATGTTAGTGGGCTTAAAAAGTAAAGTTGTAGTCTTGGGTGAAATATTTGAAGCACTGTATGTTTTTGGTTGGAAATATGCCTTGTAGCCAGGGAAACTAACCTTTGAAGAAAAGTTTGACAAGCACATCTCTGAGGGCAAAAACAGTTTTTTGAAAATGTCATTCAGCCCTCAAAGAGTAACTCCACACTGTATCTTTTTAGTGTCAGTGGTACTGGAGGACATAACAAGCTGCTGCATCACCAATACACTGTGTGTGTGTGTGTGTGTGAGAAGAGCAACCAGTCACCTTTAGTTAAAGCAATGCCTAATTCCTCTGTGTTCACTCAGTGCAGATGCAGGGATGTGAACAGCAGTCTAAGCAAAACCCTGTCTCTAATGGAGGCCTTGAGTTTCTATTATATATGCTGCAGGGGTATTATGGATATGATTGGCACTGTATGTAAAATATATATCTACACACATTTATTGAATTCTATGTGAATTAAATAAACTTTTTCTTCCATTCAACCCGATAAAGCATTTTGAAAGTATCTAACTTTTTTATTGTGAGATATTTCCAGCAAAAACAGGATATGTAGGCGGGACAAAAAGTTTGGAGCGATTTGATTGGACCATTGAAACACAACAAAACACCACAGATAGCTAACTAACATTACCACATAACCTTCTAAGTAACAACAACAAGCTACTGATTTCTACTACTCTCAGTACTTTTCTGGCTGTAGTCTGAACTGTGCCGCTAACAGCAACTTGATTGACAGGTGGATGTAATGATGCTATTGGTTGAAATTGCTCTGGGCAAGATCACCAGGAAGAAAATGTGATATAAAAATACAAAATAAACACAAAACAAAGATAATTGTTGTATTCTTTCTTTTTGGTCTAACATTTTTTAGCCAGTGAACAATACAACCAGTGATGTGATGTAAACAATGGCAGAACTCAGCTGTTGTCTTCTCAGCAGAGTGTGGGAGTAAATGCGTGTGACACACCCAACCACCTGCTTGACAGATTCAGGAGCAATCCTATGCAGCAAGGAAGGAGATAATAAGCAGAAGAACACACAATTTACATAATTATATTGAGCATATGTGTTTTTGAATTATTTATAGGAATCTGTATTTATATAAGTATTTATACTTTGTGTTCGATTTTTTTTTTTTGTAGATTGTTTTATGTAAATACTTAGTGCTTCATATGGTCTTGGTCCCATGACCATAGTGGGATTTTTTTTCTTTTTTTCCTGTTGTTTAACAGACAATAAAAATGCAATAAAAATCTAAAAACAATGTGTGAGCCTTACAGCCCATATATTAACAGCACAGCACCAAGTGGCAGACAGACAGACAGACAGACAGACAGACAGATAGACAGACAGACAGACAGACAGACAGCTTCTAGCTATCAAACCATAGACTGTGTATGGAAAGCAAGTGTGAGGATTGTTTGTTGGTTTGTGGACGTTTGAAGCCAGGGGTTGGGCATGTGAGTGTCGCCATGTTGGTTGTTTGGATCCAGAAGTCACCATATTTGGACAGGAAGGGAGGAGTGAGGAAGCGGCTCTGACCCTTGAGCCCAATATGTTGGCGCTTCGACTTCAGCGTCTGTCGATCATACTAACCATGCCCTTAAATATTTGTCGTTTTGAAGCCTAATATCTACTTAATGATTTTTTTCCCCATCAGATCATTAATAAGAAGAATTAACTTTAGCTAATGGCATCACAATGACTTGTTTCCTCTGCCCACAAAAATCTGTTAATTTATTATCACCTCAATGATCTAGAGTGCTCTCTTCTGGCCGTCATGTTTGCAGCTTTTTTCCATTCATGTTTTCTTCTTGTTTTTATTGCAGAATGGCAACATTGAGAACCCATACTGTAACGGTATGGAGGGGATTCTTGAAGCTTACCATCAAAGCCTTAAGACGGTTCAGCTGTATGGACCCACCAACTTCGCTCCTGTTGTTAATCATGTCGCAAGGTACCAACACAAATGTCTGTGTCAGTGAATACATCAGAGCACAGCTGCCCTTTCTTTGAAAGTCAATGTGTAAATAATCGTCAGCGGGCAGCCACGCCATCAGTGGTATTAAGACAGTGAGGGATGGTTTTTCTATGAATTGAGCAGAGCTAATGGAGGGAAAATAAACAATCAGCTGCCAGCCTGAGATGAATAGAAATCGTAATCGGGCCTAAGTGATATTTTAGAGAGCAATTTCTATGTTATTTTTCAGTAATATGATGTTGTGCAGGTGGGAGGGTGAGGCGGTGGTGGTGGAGGGGAACTGGTGAATGGATTCTTGTCATGTAGCCTTTCATGACACATGTTGATGAGTCACACTATTCAGTAAATGAGTTTCATTGTAAATGAGGCGCCACATGCTTTAATCCACCGTTGCAAACTTCCTGTCACTGCAAATGGAATAAATACACAAAGTGAATTTAAAGGCTGTGTCTGCAAACGGGTCTGCAGCACATTAAACACACAGCTGACATAATTCATCATATAGCGTCATCTCATGGTTGAAGCCGTAATGAAATTATATTATTAGGTGCACAGCGCTTCACCACAGACCTGTGTTTAAATCCTGGACTCACACTGGGACTCACGACTTTTCTTTTATTTGAATTTTAATGACTCAATTTTGTGCATCACGGACCTGAACTTTATTAAATTAGTTGTTGTTGTTGTAACTTTGTTAATAATCACACCCTAAAAAATTCATTTGGAGTTTAGCCAATGATGAAATAAGAACCACAACATTGAAATAAATACAAAACTCTCACTAATACACAAAATGTTACTATTGGAGATTTTTCATTTGTTACTCTTATTGTTTGAACTTTTGTTAGATTCAAATTGAACATAGCCTGTAGTTACGTAGACTTTAACTTTGGGTTCACAGTGACTGTGGATTAGACCTTGCACTTGGGAGGTCTGACTCAACAACAACTGACAGACTAATGGCTGACTGAGGAGTAATGTGGCTCCCTGGTTAATACTGCAACTTCTTTTCATCAGAAAAGGCCATGTTTGTTTTTCATTTGAATTTTTATTGACTTTTTAATTGACTTTTGCCACAATCTTTTCCCCCGGTAGTGTTGTAAAGTGGGAGGAGCTATTTCAAGAAGAAATGTCCAATAGTAGCCTTAAGCTGAAAATCTGTAGCTCTATTTAAAATCCACCAAAAACCACAAGCAAATAAAAAATCCCCACAGACCATTTTACTTGATTTCAGTAAAATTCGTAATAAATAAAAGTCTTGCGAGGATTATATGTATAATAAAAATGTCACGTTTTGGCTGTGAACAGTGAAAGCAAATGGAGACGTATTTATGAACTAACACTTGAGGGTGCAGTATATCTCCAGTGGTAGTAAAACAGTTATTAACAAAGATGTTGCAGACCTTGAGGAAAAACACTTCACTCTCCTGAAAAATAGGTCATCCATTAGCCAGTGATGAAAAATTAAAAAATGTCTATTTACATGACCAGAAAGAGACCTTAACATTAGACGCTGAGCAGAGCATACAGCTTGTCTAAGTGGTCAGGTGTCACAGTTTATGTTCAGTTTGGGCTTTGACAAACAGAACAATCAGAATTTATTAATGAAAGCCGACAGTGCTCCTGAAGGGGTGAACGATGTTGATGCATGATGTATACTGCACTAAATGTACAATGTGATGTTAAATTGTTAATATTTTCGATGTGCTACTTTCATGCTCTCATCAATGTATAACTATAACGCTCATATGCTCGACCGCATCCAGTGAGTGTGGCCCACATTGTTGTGAAACAGGTGAGGAAGACAAATGTTTCCTTAATCTCCTAAACACCCCCCATCGCTCTTGCTGTTGTCACTGACTGGGCGTGCTCTTTGATTAAAATGTCAGCGCATCACAGTCAAATTTGCTAAGCTGAAGGTGTTCAGGCCTCACCTCTGACCCGTCCTTGGCTCTCACGATGATCCGCCGCATTTTCTCCTCTTCTTGCTCATCAAGTCTGGTCAAATGAGTGCAAAGCAATCAATAATGTTCTGAAAGAATAAGACTGCTGCACTTGCATAAACAGTTTAATAAATTATTCATGGAGCAGCCAGCAATGGGCGATTGAAAGTAGGCCACACTCACTGTGGTGTCTCTGATGGGTTTCATAATAGTGTCTGGATAGACCTCTAAGACGTGAGGAGCTATACAGCATATTTTACTTCTTTACATGTCTATATTAAGCTTTTGTGTCACACACTGGGTGGAGGGAAGTTTTCATCTGGTGAACATGTTTTTTTAATGATTTTTTTTTCCCCCTCATGCAGTGGTTGCTACTCTGCTGCTTTAAAATTTCCTCAGAGTTTTATGTAAACCCATAAACATGTAGTCTGCATCTTGTTTTTTTTTTGTTTTTTTAACATGGGCTGTTGTACCTGAACCACGCTGTCCTGATGATTTCTTTTACCCAGATATGCAGCGGCGGTACAGGATGGATCTCAGTACTTTGTCCTGCTCATCATTACTGATGGTGTAATATCGGACATGGCCCAGACCAAGGAGGCCATCGTGAATGTAAGTGCTGCTCTAACACTCGCCAGAGGACGTTAACCTCTCTCTTGTCCCCTCGGCTCTACAGGGCATTGGCATTGCTGGTGCTTTTAGCTTACTCTGGCACTGCTCCCAGACTTTCTGTTACTTTAAGGGGTTTATAAGCCAGCAGCGCTAGATTTGAGGATTTATGGGATGTTTTCTGCTCCAGTTGTCTGTGCTGAGATGCTCGGTTTAGCCAATATTTTTCCTTCTTGCTGAGACCCTCAAGGAGCTTAGGGGCTCAGCTGAGATTCACTCTCAGGTCAACATGTGCACTTTAATAGAGGCATGGTCCTTAACCAGTACGCTAAGTGAAGCACCAGTTTGTCGGTGATTTAAGAATGAACTACTTCCTGTGTTGCCTGCTGCGTATTTGTGCACCTTGAGCGCACTGCAGCTCACCTCTAGCTGGGATCTGTCTGCAGTGGTGGCACCGGCACCGAATCCTCAACGACCACAGGTTTCTGACCCCCAGCAGACTGGGTTTAAAGGGAATTTGCGACTGTTAATCAAACCATTCGAACAGCCACACCTTCCTTTTAAGATCTTGTCTGCTGCTCTGCTCTCTGCTCGGCCTGAACCTGCCGCCTGGACCCGGATGCTCTCTCCTCTGCAACACTCATCTCTGTATTTTTGCTTTCTTATATGTTGTTTCCTTAAAGCTCACATTAAAGATTGCACAGAGCAGATCTTTGCTGGTACTGTAATGTTTATTCTGATTCACTTGTTCCCTAAACCAGCTTATCCTTCAGTGACTAATATGTCCACATATCTAACAGAACAGCCTCTGGGGTAAATACAAACTCATTCCTTTGATGTTTTTCCTTTAAGCTCCAAATTTCATTTTAGGGTTTTAAATTATGAAAGAGAGTCTTTCTCTGACCTGGTAGTTCAAAACATAAATTAATTTGGGTGCAGGTATTAGATTATGTCTGCAGTTGTCAATTTGTTGTCTGGATGCGGGACTGGCTCAACCGGTAATTTTATAGAAAATCCATGAATATTTTACAGTTTGTGGGACATTTAAAGGACTTAAAGTCAGAGCTTATCTGTTTATTCTGAATCAGAAAAGTAAAAGTTTTTAAAGTGAACCTGCATGCTCTGTAAAAATGGGCCTGTAGTTACTAGAATGTATTTATTCATCACATTTTATCAAGTTATGTATAATTTTTTTTTCTCTTTCTGCTTATTAACTATTCTGTCTTAAAGCTGCTTTTACTCTGTTTATAAATATCCTCACTTAAACCTAATGAACCCAGAATTTCCAAAGCTGTCAGAATTTATTGAAGAGAAATGTGTGAAAAATAATCCACGAGACATCTGAAATGTTTGCAGCTATAAAAACATGGAGTCTTGGGTTTGAGTGTTTCACTCACAGTGTAAACATCTTACAGCTTCTTGCAGAGATGGACCAGGCTGATACAGAATACCTGATGCTGTTCGACAGAAGAAAATGATTTATTCAACCTTTAAGTTACTGCAGGGGAAATTATAGGAGCACTTTATACCGATTTAGCATTAAATGCGTCCTGCTCCTGTAGCACAATTTCCACCCTGAAAACAATAAAAATAGAATTGATGCAGCAGAACCATCCACTTAGTACACTATGCTGTCCAATCAAAACCTGGCACATGACACATTAGTCAAAGGTTCGATGTGTTGTGCTAGTAACTCAATGTAAGTTTGTTCCTCCAGTGTCTTTTTAATTCAATAACTCCTGTCTTTTTATACTCAAACTCAAACTTGTACTGAACAAAACTTGTACTGAACAAACTTGTACTGAACAAAACTTGTCCGTTAACTTGTCCAATATAAGATGAGATGAGATAAGATAAGATAAGATAAGATAAGATAAGATAAGATATTCCTTTATTGATACCCAGAAGGGAAATTCAGGTGTCACAGTAGTGCAAGCAGAAACAGTATAGAAATAAGGGTAGATAGACAATACAATAGTAATACAAGAAGACTATATACAAATAAAGTGTCAATATGTTTCTGCTTAATGTTTCATGACATGTTTATTATCAGAAGAGTGTCTGTATATTTGCTGTGGGTCTGTGCAGTTAGGAGAGGTAATGTGAGTTCATACAGACTAATCGTGGGAGATCCCCTGAGTGACTTTACAATACAGGCAAAGTAACAAATGGTGTAGACTGAATAATTCAGCTGTGGATACAGGATCTGATCTGGCATTCATAGGTATGTGCTTGTGGGGGTTTGACCGGTTGAAAAAAGGGCCAAACAGAATATGTATTTTTGTGTGAGAGCAAGAGGTCATGAGGAATGAGCCGAGTGGAGGGAAAAAGATAAAATGGGGAAAGAGATGGAAGAAAAAAAAGTGATGGAGACCATGAAGGGGCTTGTCCTCCTCAGTCTATTTACTCCTATCTGTGACAGGCCTTTCCCCTCGGGAGGTTTTTCCAGGAAAGCTGACCTACTTTTACCCCCTGTAAATGCATTTCTACCACCAGCATATATCATTCATTCATGCCAGAGCTTTCACATTCTGCACATCAAGGCTGTGGTCTAAATTCATGCAGCGCAGTAACCTGTGAACTGTCTAGAAGATGACCCTTATTAAACCTTCATCATGTAGCTTTGAGATTTGTTTAGGCTGGAGCTAAGTAGGTAGGACAAGGGGCTTTTCTGTTCTCATGTTAAGAGTATTAGAAACATTTCTATATGCAAACATCTTGAATAAATAAACAGAGTGATGTGTGCAGGCTCTCTATGAACTACAAGAACATTACGTAACCATCTGTACTTTAACTAGTATGATATTCGGCATTGTAAAGGCGATCTTTAAAGTATGCACACAGGATACTAGTTAGCTGAAATCTTCTGTTAGAGGCTGCCTGTCTTATCAACCTCAAATCCCCTGAGTTGAATAATGTATTTTGTGTTTTATTCAGCCCCCTGAACCCTGCAACACAACGTGATGTGAAACACAGTCAAGAAACTGTTATGATGCCATGTATAATTTATATTTGTCTTATCCATTATTGTTTTTTTGGGGGGGCTTCTCTGGGGAATTGCTCTCGCAGGTTGATACTGACTCTGCACAATGGGTTTTAGGGGGGAAATACATATAATTGGAAATGTAACCCCTCGATGCTGTTATAAATAAAACTCAGACATCGGCTTTTTTCCAGAAAATATTGCATTCCAGGCACATGAGTGACTGTTTGTTCTGCTCCTTCATGACAGGCAGCTAAGCTCCCCATGTCCATCATCATTGTTGGAGTTGGCCAAGCTGAGTTTGATGGTGAGAATACTAAGTAAAGAAAAATATGTGGCAGCGGCTTTATTATCTCATCGCATTAGGGAGAATTTGTTTTATTAAACCGGCTCACATTGTCCACACAAGAATAACAACTATTGAACATCTTCACAATCCTCTCAAACTGATGTATGAAAATATTTATTCCTTCTTTTTTGCGTAGCTATGGTTGAGCTGGACGGTGACGACATCAGAATTTCCTCTCGGGGGAAGTTGGCAGAAAGAGACATTGTACAGGTGAGACCTTTCTGATATTATATTTCACTCTTAGCTCGTCATGGGAAGGAAACAACTCATTTCCCAAAGGCACAATAGATGAAAAGTAGCATAGTTGTCCCATTTGTTGCGCATGCCGACACAGGACATGACAATTCTTTAATTTATCCCAAAGCAACATATCTGTGGAAATATGGCACAAATTGTCAACGTATGTCCTGAGAAAATCACTTGTAATCATTTTGGTGACCCCTTGGTCCTTCATCTTACAGTGCCATTTACTTGCACACATGTTTATCAAAATCCATAAGCACATTATGATGACATTTACCAAACACATTAATGCACCCTATAGCATTAACCCTTTGAACACTGCATTATTTTTTTCCCCGCATTCATGCAGAAATGTCAACTTTTTACAGACATGAGACATAAAACGTGCTCGGTCTGTTCTTGTGTTGTGGTGAATTTCTGTTTTCTTGTGTTTCTTGAAGCTGAAATGTAAAGTTTTTCCTAATATGAAGAATCATGGGCTCATTGACACACACACACACACACACACACACACACACACACACATACACACACAGAGAATAAAAACACATTCAACCTCCAGTGTCACCATGAGAAAAACATTCATTTCCATTTGTAGCCTTATTTTTTTTAATGCCCTAAAAAGAGTCAGAGATGTGGTTGCTACAGACAACCTGATTGGTCAGCTTGGGCTGCTCAGTGAGAGTGAAAATGACATTTAGGGACTAGAAGGAAGACTCATGAATCTGCTGCTTTTTAGTAACAGTAAAGACACTGTCCCTCGCTTCTATCCCACTAAAAGAAATGTCATAAAAAATTTTTAGAGATGAGGAAAGATGAAAGGAGTTATTTAAGAAAGTGCTTTGTCCAAGTTGTTAAATATCACAAAGTGGATGAAAGAAGCTGTAATCACAGTATGCCCTGATCATGATATTTGAATTTAATGTAGTGATCTCTAATACTAGCTGTGGAGCTCCAGTTGCATCACCAAAGTCCTCTGTAAACTGTTCTGTTACAGCCTTTTCAGACTAAACCCCCTTACTCCACTGTTGTTATTTTAAGCAGTAATTCATGTCTTTCCTGTGTCACAACAGTTTGTTCCCTTCAGAGACTACATGGACCGCACAGGTAACCACGTGTTGAGCATGGCGCGGCTGGCTAAAGACGTACTGGCAGAGATCCCTGACCAGCTGATCTCCTACATGAAGAGCAGAGCCATTAAACCAAACCCCATCCCTCCAGCTTACTCACCCTGTGACCAGCCCCAGACCAACCCCGTCTAAAGCCCCCCCCTGCAGCTCTGCATCGGATGCGACGGGGTCAGGATTGATGGCAACCTGCATCCACCGACCTTTGTTGGAGAGGAGAATGGAAATGGTTTTGAGGCCCTTTCGTAAAATATTAATCACTGAAGGATAAAATGATGAGACTCCATTTTTTTGTTTGGAGCAGTGAGAGGGCTGTGTGTGTGTGTGTGGGGG
>OOFC01019275.1:35594-46099 GCA_900323345.1 Pseudochromis fuscus
GGGGGGGGGGGGGTCACCTGCTGATGATCAGGGAGTATTTTTCCTCTCTGAGTGCTTGAGGATGAGAGCGCTGGGTGGACACTGGTGTAGACGGGAGGTTTTAGTTGTTCGCTGTCAAACCTGTCAAAGTGGTGATGTAATGGATAGCAAGTAAACCTGTAGAGAGGGCCTGTGTGAAGGCATAAATATATTAGGACGTGACCAGTGTGTATCATGTTTGTGATACCTTTTGGAATCGATGTGTGTGAAACTAGGAAATCATGTGTATACTATTTATTTATTTATTTATTTATTGCAGAAATTATTTATTCCTTTGAGATGGGGGGTTTTAAAGGGTGGGGATTAAAGTCATATTTCCCCTGTAGTTTTCCATCTTATATTTTGTGACCAGTGTAATAAAAACAACCCCCATTTCTACTTTGATAAGGACTGTAATATAGAAGCATGTGATAAAACCTATTCAGCAGTTTATGAATCATTTTCACTGATGGATAATTTTTGATTGCAGGCTGTAATGTAGAGGACCTCCTGTGAGCTGTTGCCATACTGATTTTTCAGCACCATGTGTTATACGTATTTCCTATATTTATAATAAAATAATGCACTAATTACTGTCCAAATAAAAAGCACAAAGGTAATAATGTTAATAAGCTGAGAAACCATTATTTTGAAAGAACCAACCACAGTAAAAAAAATAATAATAATAATGGGACACATGATGTTTCAACATGGCTTTAACATTGTCTTACACCATTGTTTTAAACTGAATGACACTGGAAGATTGTTTATAATAAAACAGTATATTTAAAGTTAACTTTATATTAATAAAAACTGTATGTTTACAGAAACAAAGAGGAATAATTCAAACCACATACTCGCTTTCCCTGTTAGTATGCAAGGAGGTAAATTACACTGCTTAAGTCAGGCTGCCATGTCTCATTTGTCTTCGTGCTGTTGTGCTTCTTTTCATTATATTTGTTACGGTTACAGTCTATTACCTGGGATTCTGTTCACAACCTTTCAGATATACTTTTAAAACTCTGATGTCAACATAACACCAACTTTTTTCTTACCCTAAATCGATCTGTTTGTTTTTGCCGCATGAAGATCTCACAAATCTTACAACAGACTGTGAGACATTTGTTTTTTGAAAAGGTGATTTACAGAAAACAACAACTGATTGCACAAAACAAACACCCTCTGTTGTATGTTATGGTTTTGTAATACTGTGTCTTACTTTTCTCAAATTAGCATTGACTGTTCCCAGAAAACGTTGTTTAAATGCACAACAGCCCATTTTTATATCTCACCGGGACCCTGTTTAAATACCTAAGATACAATTGCACAGTTTATGATTTCATTCAAGCCAGTTGCTGATATAAATATAAATACACATTTTGTTCCATCGTGTTTTCTTTTAAATAGCTATAGTGTATACATTGTTTGAAGACAGTTACAGCCATTGTGGTCCAGTTGTGTACATCCCTAGCTGTCCATATAACGGCCATTATTTTCACCAGTATCTCTCAGTCACTCAATATCTCGATCCAAATGTGCCTATTATATGGAAACATATCCAAATTCAGTTACCCAGGTGTTACTCTGCCAGCAGCAGCAGCAGCAGCAGCAGGTCTCATGGTTAAGATGTACACACAGAAAACGTTGGAGATGATAAAGCTGTTGCAAGATTACGTCGATTTCAGCCACAGCAGCTGATTCACGGTCTCCACCAGTGTTCTGTACTTTTTATACTAACAGCTCTTCACTGAGGATCTGTGAAGTGATGAAAGTTAACAGTGTCACCGAGCCTTGTTGTACAATATTCAAAGTCAAGACTTGTTTACAATTCAACTGTGGCTATTTACATTGCCTCGAGTAAAAGTAAACATTCATGGGTTTCATTAAGAATTGGTTTTGTTTGTGGATCATTCGGTCTTATTGTTATTTTACCTTAAAGGTTCCATTGAATGACACTGGAGAACCAACGTTTACAAAGATTTGTGGTGTTGTTCTCGGACAATGTGAAGCTTGGTCGTAGTTTTTTTTTTTTTTTTTTCTGTGTGCCGGAGCAAATGTGTTTACATAATTCATGTTGCTTTACGATCTTTGTCAGCTGCTTACTGTTCTCTGACTCCCACTGAAGAAAGAGTCCAATTATACAGCACAAAACTCAAGTCCAGAGCCACTGGACTCCTTCTGTCACAAGCCCAGATTCATGTTTGGCTTTTTTTCTTTTTCTTTTTAATATTTCATTAGTAACGACATTTGTCCCTCAGAAGACAAAGCAGACTCTACTCTGCTGTCAAATTCACAGATATAAGGCTGTTACGTTTAGCAACTCAGAAATGCCAGTTTACCTCTACAGAAAGCCATTCAGTCCAAAAGGAAATGAATATTTGTCACAACACAATATATATTTGACTATTATGAAGGATTTAACTATAGAAACTGACTTAAGTTTGATCGACTTATAAATATCTGATATTTTAATTTGAGTTAAAGGTTGTTGCTTCTAATTTTCAAAGTGAGTCAGATTTCCTTCATTACTCACAGGAGAAGTGGAAAAATACATTTGGCAGGCGTGATGCTCGTTAAATCAGCATCAGCATGCAGCTCATTTACTGTGAGTGTAATTGCAAATGTCTGTGAGAAAGGACGAGGCTAAAACATTTGAGGTGGGGGTGTTGCGTGCACTTTTCAAACTTATTTCATGTAATTATTATGACACTAAATCAGTTAAAGTGGGGTTTAATGGCTTTTTTGGCTGTTTTTCTAAGATTAAAACAAGCTAATCTTTTTTTCCGAGGCCTATAACCTCTGTGAGATCCCCCCAGGGAAATTAGAAAACTACTATCCCGAGTAGTTAAAAAATAATCTCTCAATGTAAAATGGACACAGTGATGACACTTATGCAATTGTGAAACAATAAATTATTGTGAATTATATTTTTCAGTAGAAAAGGTTTTTTCTTTTTTTTTTTTTTCTTTCCTACAGCAGAATTATTTCTTTTGTCTCTGTGGAAAATGTTTTGTTTGTCCCTACTTTTAAAAATGTCTCTGAGGCAGAACTCTAACTCTGTACATAAGCCCCGACTAGAGAATATTCAGTTCCAACATGTGTTCAGTTGTTGAACTTGGCCTCTTTAGACAATGTGCATGTTTGTGCCAAAGTGGCAGGAAGTTTGATAGTCTTCATTTGTTACTTAGGATTGTTAATTGGAGATAAGAGCCACCTCCAGCATGTTGCACCTCTGGTTTCTTTCCATTCTGTTCCTATGAGACACATACTGTATGGGTTCTTCTTGCCACTACTCCTGTTTTATCCCAGGTTGTTTACATACCTCTCTTGGTCTCTGACTTGCATGCTGAATAATTTCCAAACCAGGTGTTGGACATGATATTGTCGTCATACTGTGGTTTGTGAAATGCTTTGTAATGGATTGCCTTAACTGAAGATTAATAAAATATTGACAACTTTGGCAGAATGCACGGAGGGTTTTTGTGCGTCACTGACTTCAAACAAGTGAGAATAATTTTGGCCACAAGAAGTCATGAACATAACACTGAGTTTGTTTGTGTATCAACAGATCTGTAGAGTTTCTGGTCAGTGTTCACTTTCCTTTAAGATTTATTTTGGTCCTTTACAAAATCCTGAAGGGGAATTATCGGAACTCTTAGCGGCTAAATGCTCCACTATGTTCACCATGTAGTCTGCTGCTTGGGGTTGAGTAGGTAGATAGGATACAAACGCATAGTCACTGGTTTTTACCTGATGGCTGGATTATCTGAAAACTGAAAATAAGACATTTAATGTGTCTTGTTTATAAGATCTTCATCATATTTCTGGATGGCAGCAGCATGTTGTTAGTTTAATCATCTGTGAGTATATTTCTTATTATTATCACACAATAATGATGATGTCAGGAATAGAAATGTGGTTTATGTGAACTATGTCAGACATTTTTATCTCTATAAAATGATTGTGAATGTACAGACATTGAGCTACTGGGCATGAAATTCTTTACAGCGCCCCCTAGAGACACACACAATTAAAAAAAAAAAAAAAAAACAACTGTGTGATTGTACAGATTCCCTTGAGCGCACAAGATCCTTATCTTATTCTCCATAATTAATTTGTGTCAATATGTTAATGTGTGCACATTCAGGGATGATATGTCCACAGATTGAAGACCACAGGAAGAAATCTGCAGATCCAGCTCCATCGTTAAAGTGAATATAAATTAATCAGGGGCTACAAAAAAATGATTCTTTAATTATAATAGTTGTTTGTTGTCATAAAGGATTAAGATATGTCCACACAAATGAAATTAAATTGAACCAAAAAAAAATCCTATATGTGAACTTTACCAACTAAAATCATGACATTATGATATTTCCAAAGACTTGGGAGGAGTGATGTCAAAGGTGACACTGTCCACATGCTAAAGTGTGCCATGGTGTCACTTTTGACAGTCAGTAGTTGGATGAAGATGCTCACTGAGTCCAAACCAACCTGCCAGCAGTTACATTTCTCCCCTGTACTGTGACAGCGGTGACACACACACACACACACACACACACTGAACTCTCTCTGTGTTGTCACTGAACATAGACAGACAGACAGACATCCAGGTGAGCTGTGTTCAGTCTTTGTCCTCCTGAGTTGCCTGTTTCACCACATTGTGCTCATGGACGCTGATTGTTTCTGCAGCTGCTCCTCTCGGCCCGGATGGTGGATGCTGCTTCTGCAGGTGTGTGACTGCATTCGGTGATGTGGCCTTGCTATTCCAATGCCATGCCTCCATCAGGTGTAATGATTTTATTTTGCTGTTTGTACATGCAGGTGTCTGCACTGATAATTCAACAAGCTGCCAATTTTGATTTCCCAAGTATTGTGCCAGATATTCTCTATGCCCACTCATAGGGTGCCATTTGATGATGATGTTGGATTATAGTGGCTTTTAGAGCTTTGCTGAAAACAATTCCCTGCTGTTGGTGAAAACAAAACAGTGGGAGTGAACCAAAATGTTGCGGCACGATCAGCTTAGACTGACATGAAACTCTCTTTAAAACTCCACAAAGCTGAGAGGAGCTGGTGGTGCTGTAGGTTCCTCAATAATGTTTTCACATTGTCATTTTAAACAATGTTAGCAAAAATATTACAGCTGCTTTCACGCTGTCCTCGCTTTGACTACCTCCATTCATTTAGCATCGCACTCCTTTCACATTATTGGACTGACAATTTATGAATACAAGTTTTATCTAGAAGAAAAAATGTAATCACGTTTAAATAATTTCTATCATCTTACTTCAAAACATAGGAATTATATTACCCACAATGCAGCCTGACCTCCAACATTTTTGTCAGAAATGTGCAGGGTGCATTATACTAGCAGAGATTATGAGTTCTGGTTGTCTCACTTCTTTATATCTAAAAACATCCAGATCCATTTTCAAACTTGTAGTTGTCCAGAACATGTATCAGATTTCACACAGCTACCTCAAGTCCCCATACAGCTTTGTATGAATATGCAGTAATATGACCTAACACCTGTAGACAGGCTGTACAATCTATTGAGGTTTAAAAAAACAACAGAGTTATTGTGGAATTATACATTAGAAAAACTGTTGTCCTGACATTTTTATTGGAAACTTTTATGATGGCTCATTTGTATGTATGCATTTATTCCACTGAGACACTCGGTGGAGACGAGCGCTGTCCTCGCCCAGAATTTGTCTCTGTGAGAAATGTATTTTCCCGCCCCTAATTAGATGCACTGCTGAGGAATCAAGATGTCCACCTGGGGAGAGGGAGACAGCAGCTGGAACCATAAATTACCAGCCTGGAGACAGAGGCAACACCTCCCTTGCCCACCCACTTACTGCCTGAACAATAACCACCAACTGGTGGCCAGGAAGAAAATCAGCGGCTAATGACATAGAATTACACCCGACTTAAACTGGATTTAACATTTCACATGCATAATATGCAAAAAAACATTTAAAGGAGTTTCTATCAAGTTCTGGCAGGCAACAATTTATGAGCCAAAATATGAATTGGGAAACCTGTGTGGTCTACAAATACACTGGAAGGATTAGGTCAGTATTAAGAAATACTCTCATTTCCTGCAAAGAGAGTTGGATGTGGAAATTGATACTGTCTCATATCTCATAGCAGATGGTTAGCTTATAGTCTTAAGACTGGAAACAGTTAGCCTGGCTCTGTCCAGAGATAATAAAATCTACTAAGATTCACACAGTATATCTTGTTTGTTTAATCCATACAAAAACTAAAGGGCAGACATTACTGGTTCTGGTTGTACAGGGTTCAGCAACTTCCTGATGTCACCAGCAAAGACTTCTTCCTTGCTTCAGGTTTTTGTGCTGAGATAAGTTTCATAATGTTACTAAACAGACAGGGAAATAAAATGAATATTCTGCAAGAAGGTCATTAAGCATATATCCATAAAACGAGGAGCTATTCTGTTTTTGCTGATGTCAACACATCCATATCTCAAATATGACACTGGGGATAATTGATTAATCATCGACTATTGAAACAATTAGTGGACTTATCGGATTATGATTTACATAATCATTAAATGGCTACCAGCTTTTAAATTTAGCTCAAGGTTGTTTAAAGTATGTGCTAATTTGTAATAAAGACAAGAAAGATGGATACTTGATTCAAAAATACATCTTTTAATCAACTCTGCTGCTGACAGTTTTTATGAACTTTTTATATCAGCTGCTACTGATATAAAAGCAAATTAAAAAAATGTCCAATTTCCTCTCCAAGGAAGGCACAGTGTTCAGTATTGATATAAAGAGTAAGAAAATTAATCTGTGGCAATTTTTTTCTAAACAAACACAGACAAGTAATCCTTTTCTATAGTGTATCTAGCTTTACCCACCACAACATTGTTTACATGCTCCTTAATGCTATTGTGCAACTCTGAGCGGAGATAGGAAAGAAAAGTACTCCTTTGAAAACTACATCAGTGACAATAGTCAACAATTTAATTTGTCAGTGATTATTTTTATTGTCGACTAATTGTTGCACCCCTATATGACACTGTACACCACTACTGGTTTATGTCTGTATAGTAATGCAGGTCAAATATTAACAGTATCCATCATTTTACCATTTCAAGAATATAACAGTGAAAATACTTGCTACAGATTAAAAACAAACTACAAATTAAGGTTTTCATTTTAGTAATGGTGAACAAATGGATGCTGCATTAATAAGGTCAGTAGTCCACGGTCAGGACTCAGTGGATGTTTTTAATCTGCTCAGCAGGGTGAGGAAGGAGGTGTGCAGAAGCTTTTCCCACTCACCAGAGATCGAGCTGGACTGCAGTGTCAGTATTGACCTGGAAAACCAAGCAGAACCAGATGTCTTCATTGGATGTCACATTGCTGCCAGCACTGCCCAATTAAAACAGTGAGGTGAGCTGCCTCATGTCTGCTGCTGCTGCTGCTGCTGCTGCTGCTGCTGCTGCTGCTGGTGGAAGGGCCCTGCTATTTTTTTATTCGGATTTTGACTCTGTGGGTCCTCCTTTCTCCCACTAACAGTGTGGTACACCGTGGTTTTGTAAGCTTTCTGCTCTGCTGTTCAAAATGAACTCCCCTCACCTTGGGGCTACAACACAGGTCTCGCTCAGCGGCATAAAAACCCACTCACCGCCACAATTCACCAGCCATCCTTGTATTGGCTATAAATCATCATTAGGCTACCGATAAGGAATGATATTATAAGAGTGACTGAGGTTTCAGTGCACTGAAATGGAGCCAGAGTGGAGCAGCGAGGGGGGGTCCTATTACCTCTCATATGAGATAATGTGTTAGAGATTTGTCAGCTAGGAGCCATGCACTCAGAAAATAACTGCGATGAATCATCTTAATTATTAGGTAAAAAAAAAACCACAAACAGGCCATATTTCCCTTATCTGTCCATTTAAAATAAAGCACACGGTGGTGATGTTTTGGTTTGGACTCACCTTGAGGTAAATAGCACATTTTCTGCCTTAAAGGGGAAAAAGGTAAAAAGGCATTAGTTTAACACACTGACCATGAACATTAATACCATCAACAAATACAAAATAGCGAAGAGCTGAGTACCCCACAGTATGAGACTGCACACTTCTCAGGGGGGAGCCTGATGCACTGAATATCATTAAACCCTGGCAGAGGGAGCCTTATTTACTGTTTGCTGCATGCTGGAACAGCCTGTTCCCCATAATAATGCATTTCCATTACAGACAAAAAACAACACAAAATTGAAACTGTCAGAGACATTTTGGTGGTTTTATTTGATTTCGTATGCCGGCAAAAAAACAGAAGGCTGAGAAGATAAATAGCCCAGTCTGAAACTAAGAAACTGAATACCATTAGAGTTTTAATTATCTATACGCTAAACTGTCTGCTGTTTTAGAGTATAATTGGGGGTGAACCTGGTAGTTGATTAATTGGCAGAAAATCAATTATCCACAATTTTGATGGCACAGAACACATTAAAACCTAAACTTTAAAATCCACCTGAATTTGATCCTTTTAGTTCACATCGCTGGTCGTATTGTTCACTTACTTAATAATCTCAGTGATGCCACTTCCTATCAAATAAAAGTACTGAAACAAACAAACCAAGAGACCAAGGACTCACATCGCTCTCTGGGGATCAGTATTTGCTGCAGTGTGTCTGTCTGAGTCCTGCTGAGGTACATCTTTCAGCACACTTTCACTTCTGTGCAAAGTTTCAGGGACAAAAAGTGAACTGAAGTGTCACAAATAGTTTTTTAAAGTTAAAAGAACAAACACACAAACAAACAAACAGCCACTTGATATTTAGTGTGACCCCCCCATTGTCTTTAAAGTCAACCTGTAATGAAAAGTATCTTTTTAATCCTTTTAGAGTATGTCACTTGTCATATTTTTAATTAACAACGTTGGCCCCCAAAAAATGTAATTTAATTTTTATAGGAAACAGCAATTTCAACCAATAGCATCATCACATCCACCTGTCAATCAATCTGCTGTTAGGAGCACAGTTCAGATTACCACAGATTTGACAGAGTAGTAGCAGCTGTAGCAGTAATCAGTAGTTTTAGAAACGGTATCTTTAGTTAATACATAAGTACTAACATTATCTAACATTAGCTAGCTAGCTGTTTCAATGGTCCAGTAAAATTGCTCCAAAAGTTTTGTCATGCCTCCATATTCTGTTTTTGTCATGATACAGAAATTTTTGAATTTTTTTTTTTTTTTTTAGGTGGATTAATTATAAAATAACTTCATTTTTCAGCTGTGGTAAAAGTTTTAAATTGCAGAAACAAATAATACTGCCCTGCCAATATTGAACATCTGATGAGTAATAAATTGTTTATGTTGAATTTAGTATTTTAAAGTCCTTTTTTTTTGTATTTTTGTGCGACTGGGCCCTCCCACAGTATGGGAGTACAGCTGACTATTACACGCCTGTCATAAGATGTGTAGCTAGCGGCTGAACCACTACTGAAATGAGTTAGTTCCCGTCACCTGCGCCTTCTTCAGTCTCTTTGCCTCTGCTGTGATGTCTGTACTGAAAATCCTCATCCAGCTTCTTGTTACAGCGAGCTGAAGAATCATATCGTAAAGCATTATCCACTTGTCGATAGTGAAAGTGGCTGATCAACAGGCCTTTGGGACGCGGAAAGGGAATTAAAAGAGGTGCCATTTTCTCTGTTACAAAAAGTCTGTGTAGCATCAAAGGGATTTTGAAGCTGTTATTTTAAGGATAAAATTGATGCATAATGTTTCTTTAAGTAGGAGGACTTGATGTGAAATTGCAGATAGATGAATAATGCACCTGTAGAAGCGTTCAAATTTATAACTTTCATCAACATCCTGACACGCCTGACGCACATTTTGCTGTAATTATTTTGATCTTCTTCTACATATATAATAAATCTTCCAAGACAAGCCTGCATTAAATACTTGATCGCATGCAAATCAAAAGGTTGCTACATCTCCAAGTGTTGCCAGCAGCCATAAACCATCTCAGGGGTGGGAATCACTCCCTGGTTGACGCCTGCCATTTAGCATCCAACTGAAAAAGGCACGCACACATTGCTCGGCCTGACCAGCCTGTCACGCGGTAAAAGGCTTTGGGGATTTTAAATAAATGAAAGTAGGTGGTAGTTTTCATGTAGGGCTCGGATAATAATTCCCACACTGACGACTGCTCTATTAGCTGCTCTCCTCTGCCCTGCCCTCTGCATGCATTTACTATACACCTTAGATTACTTCCACAGTGAACTGGAGCCAGTCTAATCTCTGAGGCTGGAGGGGAAAGAGAAGAGAGAATATATTGGAGGGAGGAGATGATCAAGGAATGGAAAGCGAGTGGTGGCTTTAATGATTTGGAGCATTGAAAGGGAAGAAAAGGCTGGCAGGTGGAGAGGCGACAGAGGGGGGTGGTGGTCGCTGCAGTGTGGAGTCAAGGAGATTAGAGAAAGCACAGAGGAG
>OOFC01019275.1:46229-62152 GCA_900323345.1 Pseudochromis fuscus
TTAAGATAGTCTTGTGGGATGTTAACAAAGAGAGAGTAATGACTGACTGCTACTTGAAAATAAAGAGAAGTCTCTTAGTTAATTCAAGGCTGTCTGATTGAGGCTCTTTTGATGTGAAAGAATGCCGTGAATGAATGAGACCGCACACCACAGTGCTGTAGTTTGTGTCACATTCAAAGCTTGAGATATGCAGAAAATCTTGAACATTTAATGATACCCATTAGCACACATCTTGGTATGTTTCCAGTATTAGGTTGTGGAAAACTCCTAGTTTTAATGATGGTTTGTGGGAAGGAGAATCTTTGAAAGTCACAAAAACGACAGCTACATTTTCTGAAAATAATTGCCTTTTTTTTCGTTGCTTGAGTTTGGCAGCTTTTACCTCTGCACCCCAAATCCTTCTTTTCTTACTTCTCTCCAGTCAACAGAGATGTTTTGTGACAACTGTGCTCAGTCTTATCCCTCTTACTCCTGCTCATCCTTGTGTATTTACCCCCTCGGAAAACACACAAACACATGCATTGCCATACGTGTGTGTGTGTAGATGCCCGTGCACAAAAAAAAAAAAAAACACTGGCAGAGGCAACCGAAATAGCAGAAGACTGTGAGCAAAAAGATAACAGCCTCTGCTGCTGTGTGGGTGTGACACAGCTCAGCTTTGTCGTTCCAACTCTCTGCGACAGTCTGGGAAAAAGGGCACTGAGGAAAAAAATCACTACAAAGTGCAGAAACCAGTGGCTTTCTTATTGTCTGTCCAACGCTGCTGAAAGACTTGTGCTGCTCCTCTGATGGCACCTATGCCGAGCTCTGAGTCGGTGCTTGTCTCCCACATAGCTCCAACAGAAAGCCGTTATCTTTGAAGACCTGACAGACTCAGCATTTTGAGACATTAAAGTGGAAATGAAATAAGGAATAAGACTTTCTCTGAGCCGTGAGTGTAAAGGGCGCCCTGTTGCTCATTGGTTTTGCCTCCAGGCTGGAAAGTCCTGTGTCAAGTAAAGCAGCTTGTGGAGTTGATACATTTGGTTTGAGGTTTCTATGGTGTGTCTCGGACCAGTGCAGTCAAGATGTGGTGCTTCAACGCGGCTCTTTCTTTGTTGTGAAGAATACATTCATTTCTATGTAGGTAGTATTTTCTAACAGTCATAAAATGAGAGGAGAACAGAGAAGATGAAGCCCAGTTTATAATAATTTAATGCTGGTTTTGTATTCAGGGGAGATTCATGGAGTTCACTGGGTGCTGTCCATGGTGCTGAAATGCCACATCCATAATAAGGTTGTCTGTGACAGTGAGTCCCAACGAGGGGTAGCTGCTCCTCAGGGACAGTTACCAAGGATATGTGCACATCTTGAATCGACTGTATTACTTGAGTCTTTTGTGTTGTTGTTTAGCCATCAAGCAGAAGCATAGCCACAATAAGCTGTGTAAACAGAGAAAAAGCACATTGTTCACATTGTTTGATTATTGTAGTGGAGAGCTGGTTAAATAATTCTCTAAAAGTAATGGATGAATTGTTGAAATGTCCTACTTTCACCACCTAAACACTCACAGAGCCATTGTACGATTGGTTTAGTTCTTCCTGAATTGAAAGAGATAACAGAGGTAAATCTATTCAAATAAGCACCCTGGTTACACGAGAGGTGAAGAAGTACTTAAAATTGTCAGCTTAGAGAGAAGATCATCCAAATCAGGTGGAAATATAATGGAGTCATAAAAAACTTGGTCATGATTTATAGAAAATATAAAATATATTTTTATCCATGTGTTTTTGTTTAGAAAGAAGATCAAGATTAGAAAAGAATCCATTTTCCTTTAAGAAGACATGTGGATTTGTAACACATTTGTGAAGTCCTGTATTGTTACAAATATGTTACAAATTCACATACTGTCACCAAGAAGTGTAGTAGATGTCACTTTTGGCGCATTTACACTGGTACCTACTCGCTTCGCTTTGCCTCGGATCGGCCCGCCTCGGTTGCATTGCTGAGGACAGTCCCTCCTCTGTGTAGCCGGCCGTCATTCGTGACGTCATCTTTTATGCGATTCTTTCGTGTCTGACCGCACCGTCCAGCTCCTGCTGAATTTTCTCATCGGCAACTAATGACAGAAAGGTTTGCACCTCGTCCTGAGTCCATGGGGCAGGATTTCTAACAGATGCCATTTCTCTTGTTGTTGTTATTTCAAACACATCTGCACGGTTTGCCGAAGATTTAAAAATGCCTGCGTGTTTGACAGATTACTTGCCGCGCAATGATGACGCAATGACGGAGTGACGATTCCGACCAATAGGATTTTAGTACCTGCTCCGACCTGACCGGGTACTTTTTTTGGAACCGCAGGAGAGGAGGTACGAAAAGTTGTACCAGGTACCAAGTTCCAGGTAGTTTTTTGCCAGTGTAAATGCGCCATTAGAGACTTCAGGTCAAGAATAAAGCTGTATGGGGACCTTGCCAGAACAAAGGCTTGTCACACCATGGGTTCTTATTGGTTAACATACTCCACATTTTACGGTGTCATTTAAATCTATTTTATGTTTTATGTATTTTTTTTTTTACAAATTCTATTTGAAGCGTCTTATGCCCATTTAGAATCACAGTAACCTGTAACACAGCTTCAAGGCACAGGGACACGGCTCAGTCTCCCAACTGTCGGAGTCAGTTGTAACAAGTTGGTACCAGAACTCTCCCAGTTAGCACAGTTACAATATGCTAACGCGATCCAACACACTGCAGCAAAGGAGGATAAGTGTAAATGGGTTCAGCCACTTTGTTTTCTCTTTAGTGAAATACAAATGCAATGAATGCTTTCCCACCTGTGATGAAGCAGTACTGTCTGATTGGCAGAGGGAGGGGTATTTGTTGGTCAGAAAAAGTTGGAAACTGCTACGTGAGGTTAAAGTGCACACTGTCCAACCAGATATGGAGGAGTATTTTATCTATATCTTCACAGAAATTGAAGACAAGAACATTCAGCTTTTTATTCATGACCTGGTAAGATCATGTCAAGTGCACTCACAGCTGAATCTTCTTGAAGATTTCCGAAAATACAAAAAGGACAAAATATCCAAAGGAAAAGGTTTGCATTGCATAACATTATTTGTTCCAAGTACACCCGGGAAAGGGGGCGTATTTATTAAAACATTCACATTCATAGATTATTAGTGAAACTGCACACCAAGGCCCAGCAGTCAAAACTTAAAGAATACAGTCTCTGTCTTGGAAAACAAAGATATCACCCAACTCCAGCTCTCTGTGGAAGGTTGAAAGCAATTAAAACGCAGTTACTGAAAATAAAAAAAAAATGGTGATGTGAGATGAAGCCATGTTGTATGAAATAACTTTCATAAGAGCTTCAGTGAAAACGTGGCAGCAGCTATGTGTGTATGGGTTGGGGGGAAAAAATAAATCAAACAAAACAATGCAGCTATTGTAACATCCACCAACAAATCATATTGCTGTCCTGTTCAAAGACTTTCCTGTACAACAGCAGCAGCAGCAGCAGTGAGTCTGCAGGCCACAATCTGGGACTCCCTGTGATTTAGTGCTTTGATACTTAAAACAGAAGTTGGTTGTGCTAGCCTGTCATGTGCATTAGCTTTTTTTTTATTCCTGGGTCTTGAGGGGAACTGAATTGGAGTCTGTAGTAACAGCTGAAGAATGTTCACAGAGCTGTTACTGCAGCACAGCTATAAATTTCACAGCAGGAATCATTTTCTTCTTCTTTTAAAATCCTCTGTGATTCAAGGTGAATTCTGTTGACCCAGCACTTACAGCTGTTGTGTGAAATTACAATCTATCGGATACCTGAATAAATAACTGGAGTCTGTGTTAATCAGATCTCCATCCTTATCGGAAATATTGATTCGAAGGGAGAGTTGAGTGAATTGCAAAACCATGTCATTCTATAAGCAGTTTTACTCCATGTAAAAGGGCTTGGCCTCGCAGGTGGCAGTGTCCTCATGATTTCCACTTTGAAGTAATGGCGTGTGTGAGAAATCCATTACTTTAGCTCTAATACCCTGCTGCGATGTTTGTAGGGGTATGTGACACTCCATTTCCTTTCATTTCCTGGCCTCACTGCCAGAGCTTCATATTCTGAGAGTGTAAAAAACAGAAGATGCACCCCCTCCCCAAAATTATTATTATTATTTTAGTCACAAACATGTTTTTGTTTTTTGCACTGTCTTGGAATAGCCTTTTGGGGCTGCAGGAAGAGGCACATTTGTATTAAATATGCAGGAATCTTAATGCAAATTCAATCTGACTCTGTGTTCTCTCGTCCTGATTACAATTCAACCAATCTCAAGAGGACACGAGTCCGCCCCCCTCGCTGCCAAGAAAGATTACAAATGGCTGCAATCTATGGCACCATATCAGCACACTGAAACATCCATCAGTGTGTTCCTTTTGTCCTGGAATCTGATTTCTTGGAGTCCCCGCAGAGCAGGTTACATCCGGGTCATGTGCAGGAAGGTGGGGCGTCTCTCTGGCTTTAGCATTTGCCCTGTGTGGGAGTCCCGTGGAGTCCTCCATCAGGCAGTGGAGTCAGCATGAAGGGTCAAATGTAATCACAGTATGTCATTTTCTTCAGTGCAATTGTACAGAGTCTCTTTGCTTTTCTTTTCATGCCACTTCTTAGTTGTTTCCCATATTGAACTTTCTTTCATTTGACTGCTTTGGTCATTTTTTTAATATATATATTAGGTGTTAAAAACAATACACTGTATCTAGAAATTGATTAAGCTAGTTGATCTCAAAGGTTAAGCAGAAAAAAGTGCAATGCCACTGATGATCACTAGATGCTGACTTCAAAACTCTCCGGCTTCAATTGATTTAAATTCAAAAATCGTCATCTTCAATCATGAAATGCTCAGTCAATAAATTATTACCACAAGTCATTCTGATGTCAACTCTTCTTCTCAGTGATCTGGTTGTACATTAAGGGATATTAGGCTTCAAAAAGAGGAGGATTTAGGGGTGTGGTTAGTTTGGTCTCCAGTGAGACCAGCCCTGAACTCCAGTCTCATCCACAGTGGGCAGTGTCCTCGGGTTCAAGGGTCAGACACACCTCCTTACTACTCCCTTCATTTCCACATATGGTCACTTCTGGCTCCATGTGGTGGTGTTCAAGTGCAAAACCCATGGCTTCAAAAGGTGAAACCAACAGCTGATGTCGCGTTAGTTTCATCCATTCTGTACACGATCTGTTATAAACACACAAACACCTGGAATAATAGATACAACTTCCTAACTGTATACGAGTACAGATTAGTGGCTGTTCTTATAATAGTTTCAGTCTTTTTTTAATACAAAAATATCTGTAGTAACACCACTGCAGACCCATCACATCCTGTTTCACCTCTATCTGTGTGGTAGGTGATACAGACGCTGACAGACATAAAAACTGTTTTTACCATCACTCTGATGGACACTTGAATTGCTACACTCTCCTTTTCAGTTGCACTATTGTCCACCTACTTCATGTATACACCATCAGTAGCCCTAATAACTGTATTTTTCACCTGCCTCATGTATCCTTGCCTTAGATATATATCTGTAGTACTTGGAGAACATTGTAGAACTGGAGTCAAATTCCCTGCATGTTGCACACATACTTGGCCAATTGTTATACTTCAAGCTTCTCATGCGTGAGGATTTGCTGCTTGATAATCATAATCTTGATGTATTTTTTATGATTGTGAAGTTTGGACTATAAACAATCCAATTATTTAGAAAGTAATCAGGAGATGAGTTGCAGTTCTGTATAAATTAGGTCAAACTACAACAGTAAAATGCTGCTCACACATGAACGTAACAGTAAATACAAGGATTTGAGCGGATATACTCTTTTTGTTCTTCACACTCTACATGTTCAATCTGAAATGAAATAATGGATACGGCGTTAAAGTGCCAGGTTGGATTTGAGTCAGTTTACATCAGTGTAGAAAGGACTGTGTGGGAGGTTTGTAACACGTAGTCTTTTAATTTGATAAATCATGCAAGTGTAGGGGTTCAATAGTAACTGAACAGATACACGTGAACAAAATCCTCTGTAGTCAGTGAACATGTAGCTGTCTAAATGTCTGTATCACTGAGTGTGGTATTAGTACTATTACTCTGGTAAAGGATGTGAGTACTTCTCCAACCAGCAGTAATCATTTGTCCGTCTGTGAGCTCTCCCTCCTCCTCTTCCCACATGCGGTGAAAGCTCATGCAGGACCTGGTCATTCATCCTTTATGAGCACACGAGGAGACTCCTGTCGGCAGCTCATGTCAGCCCGACAACCCACTGATGGTGACTTTATGATGTCGCAGCATGATGCCGCCGAGGCTTCTGAACTTCACACAGAGGCGACTTTTCATAAGGCACTTTTTCAAAGTGTGGCCTAATGGGACGTGCTCGGATCAGGGCCAGTGTTTATACAGCTGGACTGGACGTGCTGTTTGTTTAGAAGCTATTACACTGCTCACCGTGCTGTTCTGAAGAGCTTTGAGCACATACCGTATCCCACTGCGTTTTGTTACTCGTCCATCTTACATGTGTCTGTCATTGTGGTGTCAGTACATCTACTGGAGAGTGGATTTTTTTTCTCTAAGAGGTTCAGGGGACGTGTCATGATTGAATGCTGGATGAGGTTCTCTCTCTGTTAAAGCAACAGAAAGCATGCAGACCTTCAAACTACCTTTGTATGAAGCTGAAAAGACAGCGAGCCGGTCCTGCTCTGTAGTCAGTCAGTGCAGCATCCAGGCTTCAGCATTGTCCTCATACAATAACCTCAGTCTTTGTGTGGACGTGGAAATGACTGAAACTGGTCGCAGCTTGGTTTTTACAATAAGCACTGCAGGCATCTGGACATTTTTGGACTTAGTTGCAATGGCCTGTATGTGCTACTCGCTGTCATCTCACATTTCCATTAATACATTATGTAATATAAAAAACCATATTTTATTCAAAGACATGATTTTTATTTATTTATTTGCAAGAATAATATCTGCTGCATAAAACCTAAATTAAATGAGAGGCAAAACACAAAGTAAAACATCTGCTGATTTTTAAAATTTTTTTTTAGCAAACTACTGCCATCTTAGGGGAGAGATAGAGCATTGCATCAGGAAGCAGCAGGGGATCTTATATGTGTAGTAGATGCTCAAAGAAAATCTCAGTGCTACAACATGTAGAGCTCTTTATTAGCATGGTTAAATGTGCATTTTGAAGAGACATGAAAATAATATTGTAGTGTTTTTGAGGAAATCTTGTATGCATTAGGAGCCTTTATTCACCCATTCAACACATGTATCACAGCATGGATTTCCTTTGCTGTTACTTCACCAGAAATGAATCTTTCTGAAGATGAACATTTACTTTCTCCAAACACAGTATGCAGTAGTTCATCTTAATAAGCATAGGTTTTCAAGTCCTAGTCAACATGAATTTTAAGAAAAGATAATATGTGGGTTACTTTTTAGATTATTAAATAAGATACAAGTAAACATATTATTTCGCTTCCAGTTTTCACATGGGAGTCATGAAGTACAGTTGTCGAACACTTAGAAATACAGCAGCAAACAGTGATGAGCTTGGTGAAAGTACATTATTTTGACATATAGATACTGAACAAGAGGTCATGTGTGTGTAGAGAGTTGTCAACAAACTATAGAGAGACCATAGACTGTATATAGAAATGAACAAAGCAAGTATGACGCCACCAAGTGGATTGTAGACTCCTGTTCGAAGCAAAGAAATTGGCATTTGTACGTTGTCATATTGATTTGAAGCCAGAAGTGACCATATTTGGATATGAGCGGAGTGAGGAGGCGGGTCTACCCACTGAGTCCAAGATCACTGTTCAATGTGTATGAGACTTGAGCTCAGTGCTGTTCTCATTGGAGACCAGGCTTGTTGATCCAGCTAACCATGCCCCTATATCTTCCTCTTTGTGAATAATATCTACTTCATTATTAAAAAATTTCAGATGGACCACCAGATTACTAATGACAAGAATTTAGTTTAACCAATGACATCAGAATGATTTGTGAAAAAAAAAACTGACTTGAGTATTTCATGATTGAAAATGATGATTTTTGAATTGATTCCATTAGAGTCACAGTTATTTTTAGAGCCAGCCTCCAGTGGCCGTCAGGTGTATTGCACTTTTTTGCACTTCTGCATTAGCTTCATTTTAAGCCCAATTGCTTCGTCCATTTCTCTTAACAGTCTGAGAGACACACTGCAGACCAAAAGCTACTGTAAATACAAACCTGACAGTCACAAGCCTTTTGTCTTGGACCACTTGGTCATCAGGTCAGCACTGCTTTTCTTGAGTGGGTGTAACAAACAGTAGTTTACTAATTACCTATACAACTTCATCCTTATTTAATATTTTTGTAGTAATTAGCCAAATGGAGTCTTAATGACTTTTGGAAAACAATGTCTTCACTACAGAGGAGACAGCAATGGGGTGATCATTTAAAGGGTAATTTACCACAGACACAGCAAGATGTCTTTAAACAAAACCCTGAAGACTCTGGGACACTGTATTATATTGCTAACATTTTAACACTCACTTAAAAATCCAGCTCCCTTTAATCAATCCAAACCAGATTTCACCTGCTGACTGGGACATAAAAATAGATAATTACATCCTAATTACAGGAAAAAAAACACACCATCTATAATCATTGGTATCATATTATTGAACTATGGTGCCCCCTAAAGGCAGCGTGTCCCAACACACGAGATTGAATAGATTGACTTCAAATCAAAACAACAGATCAAAATATATTAAACTTTAGGTACAACTTGGATTTTTGTGTAATGTTTTGTGAAAAATAAAATACATTCAAAGCCTGGGTAAAGATCTGGTCACATGTTAATAAGGGATTCAAAAGGGGTGCAAAATAATCCACACACATTTATTTTACTGGCTTTTAATCAGTGAAACTACAGGTGTTATTTGAACGCCATCATGAGGTCAGTGGAGGTATTTTTTTGTAGTGATGATTCATCATCATCATCAGCATTCCTAGAAGGTTTCATCACCTTCTGTGCTCCTAATTAACACTTCACTGTCAGAGTGGGGAATTAAAACCCCCACACTGCTGCTTTATGTCACCTCTTATGTAAAGCATGTAAGCAGGATAATAGCGGCTTCTTATTGGAGTTTGCAAATGTGGTCATGGTGCAAAAAACAACAACAAAACAGAGAACAGACATTAAGCTATAGTGGGAATACATCTCAGAGCCAGCCGTGATATTTAGCTCAGATGTATCAAATTGAGCATAAATACTTTTGTTGTTGTTGCCTTTGTTAATTATAAATAATCAGTTACATTGTTTCATACTGATTTGGACTAACACAGAAAAGAACAGCACCACAGAGGCCAAATAAAATATTGGAAATATACTTTATTTTGTATAACACTCACAAAGGCATAAAGTTACAAAGACAATCACAGAATTTTTTTTTAAATAAACCAGTGTAGCAAACTTCTTTTGACTCAGAGGTGCAAATTAGGTATTATACCAAAACTACTACTGGTCTTTACTGTTAAATTTTAATGGTGAGTCACAGACACCAGTCGTGAAAGTTTCAAACTTAACCTAAAAGGCCATAAAACATAAAAATGAAACTTTTACAAGGAAAATGCCTGATCTGAAGTATGGCAAATAAGAGACTGTTTTAATCTTTTACTCCTGTCACATTTTTTATTTTAGGCTTAAACTGATCAATAGACATTTTGGCTTTGAACTTCCTTCTATTTATATTTCAAAGCGGTCAGAACCCCTCTCCACTGACCGGCTGTCAAAAGGTTGAACAAAACAACAAAGATCAGATTCTTAAGAAGAAAAAAAAAACCAACCCTACGAGCTTATGCCGCCGTATAGCAACAGTTAGAGTTTTTACTGAAAGGGTTAGTGCAACAAAATCAGTTATAACTTAACTGTAAACAGTGAAACAAGGCTGATGTGTGAATGTAGAAGCAAAGACTCAGGAGTCAAACTAAAGCACAGACATTCAGAGAGACACTACAAAATACAGAGAGGGATTTCAACCAACCAAATGTGGAGGATGGAGGATGGGAGCAGCAGCCCTCCCACCAAACAGGACTCTTGGTGCAGAGTGTCTGTCTCCTGCTGCAAGGCTGCAGTGGGAACATGTTTAAAACAGGCTAATCCAGACTAAAAACCCTAAATGTGACTCCGCAAACGTTAAATACTGAACAGTGGAAACAGTTTCAGACTCGTCCATGGCTCATTAAAAAGTTGAGGATTATTTTTTATTCCAGAACAAATATAATGTTTTATTTATTAATGTAAAAGAAACTAGAATTATTTCTCCAGGAGGAGAACGTTGGGGCAAACCTAAGTCAACATGTAACCGTTCCTGTCCTTTGACCTTCTGATCATAAACCTGTCTTAGTAAGGTCCAGGCCACCAACAAAACACAGGAAGCACTTCAGGGTGGAATAAATTAAATAATAAGGTGGCGATAAGAAACTAGTGCTTTAAAATGCTTAAGTTAACAAGGAGAACCACACACAGGGCTCTAAATGAAGGCAGAAGCTTGAATGTAAGATCACACTATCCCTCTGAGGTGTCGTCCTCACACAAAGGTGAGATGGGGAACTGCTGCACACAGCTCTGCTGCATGAGGCCCCAGGTCTTCATGTCCTCCTCAGAGAAGGGGAGCATCTCTACAAGTCGGTTCTCCAGCTCCTCTATATATTCATGCTGCAGCTCACTGGAGGTGGATGAAGCACAGCAATCGTTATCAGGGCTGTTCTCAAATGTCACGCTGTCATTCTGATCAATCCCACTGTGCTGATTCACACTATCCCCATCCGACAAGGCGTGGATGCTCTGAACATTAGCATGTCCGCTATGCTGGTCATTGATTATTTTGGCATTACTTTCAAAAGGCCTTCTCGTGGTCTTGACAGGCTTCAAACGGGCGTTGGTATTTGTCATGATTTCCATCGGAGCAAAGTTGCTCTGGGTGAGTTGGCTGAGTGGCACCGACTCTGCCATCAGCATCTCTTTAGAGACCGTCTGGACGATGTTTAAGTTCCACATGTCTCCAGCGCCTCTTGTGTTTCTGTTAGGGGTTAGTTGTTTAGATAAGTCTATCAGGATACAGTGCTTTTCACTTTCTGTGTCCATGTCTTCTTCTGATCCGTCCTGCTCCATGCACTCTGCCTCCCAAACTTCCTCATGTGAAATAGATTCCTTTGCAGGAGACTCAAACACCACCCCTTTGGGAAGCAAAGGTTGGAAGTGTCTGCGGCGGAGGCCAGTGTACGCTGATGAGCTAATATCCTTCTCAGGCTCTCTATACATGTAGTGTCGGACTGACTCAGGCACCAAGATTTCATGGCGCTTTTTGTTTGGCAGTAAGGCAGCGAGACTCCCCGGGGCACAGTTTCCCACAATAGGTACAAGGGATGTAGGTTTAAGTGCAGAGACAAAATCCTCCAGCTCTTGGTAGGAGGAGTGGTCTGAATAGGGCACTACGTGAACACTGGGGTGGAACGAGATCAGGGGCCTGCTGGTGGGCAAGATGGCCAGAGTGGGGTGTTCTTTGTTCCACTGGTATAAAGCAGAAGAAGAAATCTCTGACTGCCCCACGGCTCGGATACGGCCGGCGCCTGACTCAGTAGTGAAGACGTCAGGCAGCTCCAGAGCTTTGAGAGTCTCCATCCTCTCAAAACTCACCTCAACCCAGGTTTTAAACTCCATTGCGAGCTCCAGCAGCAGGGACTCCTTACCCAGCGCATACAGGCCTGAAAGACAGCACAAGACAGGATGAAGATCTGTGCCTCTGCTGAGTGCAGTTAGCAACAACAAAGAATTAAAGTTTAAACCGGCAATAACTCATTTGTTTTTGGCCTTTCAGACGGAGCAAGAACAAGCTGTAAAATCTACACCGTATATGTTTATCATGGCTTGTTGCATTTATTACAGTCTGTCATGTTTGTCCTGTAAAGCACTTTGTTTTGAAAAGTGCTACATAAATAAAATGAAGTTAGTATTTGTTGGTAGACAGCTGCTTAGTTACACTCCCAGTTGTTAAGGAGCAACATTATCATTCAGTTGGAGTCTTGTTTGTGGCCACCTTGGGAATCCAAGTATACTCCCTTGTAAATACTCTTAAAGTTTGCTCCCAACTCCAGAGGGACTGTGGCATTATATTCACTAACTACTCTTACAGTGTGTCTGCTGTTTGGTGCTTGCTGGGTAGGATGTAGTGCAATTTTAGACCCTTTTTACAGAAAGCAGCTGTTGTGTGTGTCTGATAGTATGATGCATGCAGCTATACAACTACAGTGATCCCTCCTCGATTGTGGAGGTTGTGTTCCAGCCTAGAAAGGTGAAAATCCACCAGGTAGAAACCATGTTTATATTTTCATTAATATATATTTTAGGCACCCAGGATACATAACCACGCTAATATTGTCCTATGTATGTAGCCCAGATGGGCTGCTGCTTAGCTCGACCTGAGCCAATCAGCTCCCAGGATACTTAACCACGTGCTCTGATTGGGTAGCGTCTCAGGAACCCACTAATAGCATCCCATGTATGAAATAAAAATAGAAATAATTATAGAAATAAAAAGACCCATTGTCCGCAGAAATTCGCAAACCAGTGAAAAATCCGCAACACATATTTAGAGATTGTATGCTGTGCATAGTTATATGTGTATGTTTCCACTTCTAATTCTTTCTCTGTTGTAAGTCCATTTTATCACAATTATTACATCTCATTTTGCACATTTCGATAATATTTGGTGTTTGTGCAGTGTTTAGCACTGTTGCCTCACAGTAAGAAGCTTCTGGGTTTGAATCTTGGCTCCAGCCTTCCTGTGTGGAGTTTGCATGTTCTCCCTGTCTATGCTTGGGATTTCTCCAGGGACTCTGGTTTCCTCCCACAGTCCAAAGACATGCTTGTTAGGGGAATTGATGAGTCTAAATTGGACATAGGTGTGAGTGTGAATGGTTGTTTGTATTTGTGTTAGCCCTGCAATTGGCTGGCGACCTGTTCAGGGTGTACCCTACTTATTATTTATTGTCTGGCTTGTTATTGTTCATACTGTTTCCTATTGTTTAAACTATTCTATTCTTATTTTATTTTTACTGTACATAGAATATTTTTCATATATTTTTGTATTACTTCTTGCCCTGCGTCTTTAATGTTGGTTGTCTGTCTACAAACTCACCTATGACAATGTTGTGGTTGGGGTGGCTGCGAATGATCTCTTTGATCTGCTGAGTGGCTCGCTGTCTGGATGGCAGGGTGCGGTTGGGGTCACAGTTGGTGTTGTCCAGGTACAGGACATCTATAGTGGTGTTTAAGCACGGCTCACGCAGCATTGAAGGAGTGTATCTAAAGTCACCTGAAATTAAGATTGTGTCACCACTGAATGTTAATGTTCATGAAAACTTCACTCAATATAGCAAAGAAGGAAAAACAAAAGCAAAAGAAATTAAACAAGATGTAGCTTAAGAAAATGTTTTCAACTTTTGAGAGGCATCACAGTAACTTACCAGTGTACAGGATGGAGCCAAAGTATCCTTCAAAGAGAAACATGACAGCGCCTGGACAGTGGTTGGCATCTATCAGAGTCACTGTGAGTCTTTCTTTGCCGATGTCGTCCAGTGGGAGCAGGCATGGCTCACCCAGCTCTAGAGGATGGATCCACTGTTCTTTCACCTGAGCAGAAATAGAAATGATCAGTAGAGACTGTGAGTGCAGCAGTAACAAGCACTCCTATAGCTCATTCCTCTGATCTCTCGAACAAGGTTATACAAAGAAATCTGACATGCAGTCTAACAACATCACACAATTACACACAAGTATATCCTATATACGTTTACTTCTATTTCTTTTTGAAGAAACATATTAGTGACAAATTCAAGAAAAGCCTTGAACAGATAAGTAGAGAAACTTCAGAGCAGCAAATGCACATACAAGGTCACCGAATGGCTTGTGAAGAATCAAACCAAAGCGCTATAGGAAACTATTGAACCACGCTGCATTATAGATCCTATGGAAGAACAGTGAGTAAACAGAGCTTGACAGTCTTAAAGAACTTATACTAAGCTATTCTGATGAACTGCAGTAACCCAACACATTAAAACATCTTTGTCCATAATGTCATCCATCTGTACACTGCACATATTTACTGAACATTTACAACTAAAATGCATTTTAATAGCCATTTCATAATATTAAATGGAAAAATCTTACAAAAAAGACATGAGCTCACAGGAGTGTGTTCACACAGTAACTGAACAGAGGGGTTGACAAATCAAGGATGCCCAAATAGAAATCAGAGGCAAGCACCAGACTCAAAATCTAAGTGGAGGTCACAAGGGGTCATATAGTTGCATTAGTAGTGAATATAAAAGAACACAAGAAAAAAGACAAATTGGATGCAACTGCTCTTTTGGGGAACAGGGAAATGTATGTATATATAGTGAAAGGGGGATCAGGCTTGGATAAGAGAAACCCTTTTTAACACCAGACATGTTAAATGCCTCAGAAGGTAAACCACAAGTGTTGTATGTTTAACTGTTATGGCCTTCAGGGACACTTATTGGACACCATTAATGACACCTGTGCTTTCCATGCTGTAACAAGATTAATGTGAGCAGTGAGAAGATCCGAAGTGGTTCTGGCTGTCTGACAGGTGTAGGGTACTGGTGAAACTAATTGCTTTGCTAAGGTTACACATACAACAGTTTATCCCTTGCGGTCGATGAGGCAGATAATTCAGGGAGCGTGTTTAAGCTACCATCCGTGTTTTCCCCTCACCTGTAGTTTGAGTTTGAGCAGGATGGCAGACGTCGGTGAGCAGTAGATGGGCCGGTTGCTCCATGTGGAGGTCAAACCCACGGTGTGGTCACTGTGCATGTGGGTCAGGAAGAACAGCCGGGCACTGGGACACTTGCGAACATGCCAGAAGTCCACAGCCAGCGGGGTGTGTGGGATGACTTTCCCATTGGACATGTTTATGTTTTCACTGGGGGGCGAGGTCACCCAGCAGTCTGGCAGGTTGATTTAACTGTCCCAGGCTCCTGCTGACCCTGGAAGTTCAGCAGGTAGTCATTTGAAGTTTACTGAGTGATAAGCAGGCCCACTGTAGTTAAATGTACGATGGCACATTGTTTTGTAAATATTGTCAAAAATTATAGCAGCGTTAGCAATAACTAAAACACATTCCGCTGGTAGCTAGCTAACGTTGGTTGTTACGGCTCAAACTGTAGTTAGCAGTATCCGCAGTAAACGAAATACTTTTTTCGCTTTCATTTTACGTTTTCAAATAATTCAAACCTTGGGAGTCATAAGCGGCTGGCCAGTTGTTACATTTTCACAGTTACGGTGCTAGCAGCAGCTTCCATACCCGCCATTTCTGTTTTCAATTACATATTCAACGCCTCTTCCTGTTCTTCTTCTTCGTTGGTTCTGTATTGTAGCTGATTTTCATTTCCTCTGTGCTGTATTGCCACCTAGCGGCCGTGCTGTGGTGATACTTTCCTGGCGAACAGGAGCTTCTCCACTTCACACATGAAAAAATATCCAACTAGCAAATACAGAGAGGTACGGAAGTCCTAAAAGGACATGATTAGGTATACGTTATTTTCTTTATACCGTGATAACCATTTAATTTCACTGTTTTTTGAGATCTTTATTTCTTTTTCTCATTATCTCGAGAAAGCAAATTTTGTTTAGGATCGTTTATTTCGTTATTTCGAGAAAATTACCGTTATTTTCTCAAGATAAAAAAGATAAAATTATCCTATAATTTCTAGTAAATAAAGTTTGCTTTCTACAGATAACTGAATAAGGTATTCAGACTCTGATAACAAGTAAAATAGCTCGAGATCCCAACAAAACACTGACAATGACTCGTTATGACAGTGGT
>OOFC01019278.1:0-12047 GCA_900323345.1 Pseudochromis fuscus
CTTATTACCGGTCTCTCAGGTGAAGAAGAGCACCCACAAAGTCCGTGTGACCGTCAAGCCTCATCTCCTCTTCAGGGTGAGCTCCTTCTGCCTGCACACATTGTTACTTTATAATGTATCTGTAGTTAAATTCCTGCTGTGATTGTTGAAAACTTCATAATAATCTGAAGCTGAGATAAAGTAAAACAATCAGATTTTTTTTTTTTTTTACATTGCTGTTAAATCTTTTAAATCAGGCCTCGAACAAAGATCTTGGTTAAAAGTTAAAAAAAATAAACACTGCTTCAGTGTATTTTGATGTAAAGCAATGGACACTGCAGTGAAATGCCAAGCCTCTGCTTTATTAGCCTCTGAGTCTAATAAACTCATCATATTTGACATTATGTGAAAAGTCCTTTACAAGAGTAACATCAGTTGATGTTTTGTATTCTCTGTGGAGCTGCTCTTTCAGGCCTTGGCTGCGTTAATAGAGGTTGATATATATATATATTTTTTAACTTTTTTAAGAACTCCATAAAACTTTGTTCTTCAACTCTAATTCTTTTTGGACATTTTTTGAGCAGCTGTGACTCTCTGTTTCTGAGGCTTTATTTCTGAAGTTCAAAACATCCTGGAGAGATTTTTTGACTTCCTGTGCAGTTTTTTTTAAAAATTAAATTAAACTTGATTTTGGAAAAATAACTACCTTTTTAAATATCTTTTTAATATAATTATCTTCTTTGCTAGCTCTCAAGTTTCATCCAACTCTGAGCCGTCTTTCATCCAGGCTGACATGACAAATGACATTTAATGAATAAGTGTCCAATTAGATTTGAACCCTTGCAATTTGATCAGTTATGATCAGTTTTTCACTTTAATCTGGCATTCATTGCTTTATTTTAATGAACAGACAATTAATTGGTGGCAGGAGATGGCAGATTAATTGATAATGAAGTAATGGATGTACTGTATGTATTGAACATAAGTGTAAATGTGTTTGTGTGCAGCCCTTAGAGCAGCAGCAGGGTGTGGTCGCAGACCCGGATGCAGAGTATCGGCTGTTTGACAGAGTCGTCAACATCAGGGAGAGCTTCACCGTCCCGCTGGGACTCAGAGGAACGATCATCGGCATTAAAGGAGGTGAGGATTTCTTTCACTGTCGTCTTTCATGATTTTTTAAAATTGATTAAAAAAATTCAGTACAGTGTAAATGGTAACACAGAGGTGCATGATTCACTTTCTGTCTGTCTGTGTGTCTTCAGCTGAGCGCGAGGCAGAGGTTCTGTATGAAGTGCTGTTTGATGAAGAATTTGCTGGAGGTCTCACCATCAGGTAATCAGCACTGTGATTATTGCAGCTGCAGTAAGAAGTGGTGGGAATCTGAATTCTTAACAATCCATGAGTCTCTAAAAACAAAGATCGACTCCACAGTGTTGTTCTTACTTCAGTGTTTTCTCAGGTAAAGAGGCAGAAAACTGAGATTTCTGTTGTGTTGTTGTTATGTCTCAAGAAGTGAAGAAAAAAAAAATCTGCTTTGAGCTATTTTCTTCAGCCCACTTTATTAGACAAAGTTTAGTGTTGCAGGGTTAAAGGGTATTAAATATTCACCAAATACTTTTGCAAAAATATTGCAAAGATATTTATTGAGTCATTAAATCAGTCATTAAACACTGTTTTTGAGGATGAGCTACAGTTCTGAGTGTCATCGGTCTACATTTTTTGTTCTGGTCACATGATTATTTTAACCAACATCATCAAAAAATGTAGCTCTGTAGATTTATTCAGAATAGCAGGATTTGATTTTTTACACATGCATTAACTTTACTTAACTTTTCAACTTACAAACTCACTTGCAAACTCATAATTTTGGGAATAGTCTGCACCGTAGTAAGATCTGTATTTAGTAATGTTAGGGTGAGTATGAATTATCCCTATACATGAGAGGTGCTGCCTGAGTTAACTCCATGATATCGCATTTAGTAACTTCTGTACCGTGGACTGGTAACTTCACTGACCTTGGTTTTCAACATTACACAAAGTCTTCTGATATCTTTCAAGTATTTCAATGAATGTCACAAATCTCAGCTTAAATATTAATGTTGTTTTTTTGTCTGTAAAGTTTAATTAGAAACTGGAAGTGTAGTGTTGTCATGGATACTGTGAGTTTGGCTGCAACATGTTTTGTATTTGCTTACATCAAAAAAAAGTAACAGAATTTGCTACTAAGACCTAACAGTCCTAATGACAAGTTCCTAATCCTAATAACTGCACAACACTCAAAAATATATATCTATACACATTGTGAAATTTTCTGCAGCTTTCTACAGTTCCACACATTTTCTGTCTGTGTTTTGTCAGGTCTACGTCACTTCGTGGTTACCGCCTCCCTCCCTTCGCTCTCATCAACCTTTCCCATGGAGCACGAGTGGATCACTCCTCCCACAAGCTCACAGCCATCGTCAAACCTCAGCCTGCTGCTGGCGCCAACTTCAACTCAAACCGGCAGCTGGCGGGCCTCAACCACTCGCCACGCTCTCCCTTTGTACCCACACAGGTGAGAGGGTGGAGGATGTACACACTACCATTACAGGCAGATGTTTTTTTCCAGTTTAAAATAATACAGGCCTCTTGTCCTCTTCTCTCCCACCCGCTCGCTCCATATCTGCAGCATAACAACAAACATGGTGTGGTGAAGGCTGCTTCCCAGGGCAACAGGAGCTCTCCCTCTAAAGGTCCCATCCAGAAACAACAGGCCAAGGTGAGTGAAGGGGATCCTCTCTTTTATATGGGCTCACTCACCATGTGGCCTTGGAAAAATAAAATATAAAATATATATGTTTTGTATGAAGTGATATTTCATGTGATGGAGCTCTGTGCACCACTCACAATGAATGATGTTTGTGTCTGTTTCTCCATGTAGAATAAAGAGGAATACAGTAATGTGTGGCAGTCTCTGCAGAACGCAGGTCCACCGAACAAACCTCCTGCACACTGGCAAAATCATGTAAGTCTGCGTTTGTGTTTTGATGGTTTTTGTAACACTAAAATGTTACAGAGTAGTGGTGTCACTGATGGCACTGGGCCTCTGGTAGCATCTTATTTTATTTATGATATGTGTTGCCATGTCTCAGTACATGTTGCCACATTACTGCCACCTCTTCATCACTGGAATAGTAGGAGAAAAATGTTTGAACTGTGTATTGTGTCAGCTGCATGCATGAGATGAATGAAAATCCAAAACTCTTCAGTGAATTTTATAGCAATATACAGCTTTGTAATAACTGGCACAGTGTCAGTGAACTGTGGAAGATCTTCTGTGAAACATCCTCATAAAGTTACTGCATTAGAGAAGAAGTGAAAAAAGTAATACAAAAATATTGTGTATTCATTTCTAGGAAGGAAATTCTCGACAGGGGAAGAACCAACATGGCAACAAAGCTGTGAGTGCATACATACACACACTCCCACACTCCCACCACGCCTGCTCTTCTGGTCATCAGCTGGAGAGATGAGGAAGAAGCTGAGAGTTTCACACAACCCAAATTAAGAGCAGTGTCTAAACTCGATCTGCATTTTCAGTATATTCTCTATGATCTCTGTGTAGAGCAGTAATCTAGAAGTCAGTGGCACCCACGTCTCAGCATTTTGTTGAAGCTAGTGGCAGCCTCACTGCACAGTGTAAATGGAAATGGATGAAGGAAACAGGGCACAAAAATGAGGCAAATGTGGAAGTGCAACAAAGTGCAATATTCCCAATGGCCACTAGATGATGGCTCCAAAAACTCTAGTTCAGACTGACTTCACTTCAAAAATGATCATTTTCAATCCTGAAATATTCAGTCAATAAATTTTTTCCACAAGTCATTCTGATGTCTTTAGATAAATTCAACTCTTCTTCTCAGTGATCTGGTCCATCTGAAAATTATTTCATCATTAAAGAGATATTAGGCTGAAGGTGCTGAACTCGTGTCTCGTACACATTGAGCAGTGTCCTTCGGTTCAAGGGTCAGATCCACTTCCTCATTCATATCCAAATATGGTCACATCTGGCTCCAAACAACCAACATGACCTTGTTCAAATGCCCAACCCCACGCTAACCTTGTCCATTCTACACACCTGACATACCTGTGTCTGTACACAATGAGTTGTGTTTCACAGTGAGTTATGTTTATAGATGTGTGTGTGAGTGTGTGTGATCACAACTGTGCTGATCTGTGTGTAATGTTCAGATCCCACCTGGTGGCATCAGACTGTTGAAGAAAAATGAAGACACCAACTCCCTGTTCCCCTCGCAGAACACAGCCAACAAGGTGACAAACACACCCGGGATCTCCTTTCCCCTCATCTGTTTGTTTGTTTTTTCTGTTCATTTTAACTGCTTGTTCACGTCTTTCAAAAATCCTGCATGGACCTAAGATCCAGTTAGGATAAAGCATTTCCACTTAAATCAGAATCAGAGAGCTGTATTGAGCAGTGCTGAACGATTTGGGAAAATAATCTAATTACAATTTTTTCTCCAATATTGTGATTGTGATTTAATATGCGATTTAAAAAAAAATATTATTTTATTCCCCAACAAAATATCTTCAATTATTTTAATATGGTCAACACAGTATTAGATACAGTTAGTATATAAAGTTATTTTCTTTAGGCTCGGTGTCTTTGTTAGAATTAAAAGCCGTCACAATAAGATGCAGCTCTTTGGTTTTGCTTCTATGTATTTAACTTACAAAGTCATTGAAAAAGAGGTACTGAAAAACACAATCTGCTAATACTAATTTAGAGATGAGATAAATAAGACTTTATTAATCCCACACCAAAGAATCTCTTAATAACAGAAACTGGATTATACAATTAATTGTAAGTATTACAATGTTTCTGCCCGGTTTCGAACCAGGGACCTTTTCACGTGTGAGGCGAGCCTGATCACCACTACACTACAGTACCACTGAGTAATTCACCCCGTGCCGTTTAGATCTACACTCACACAGAGTGACACTTTCAAACATGTCGGGCAATGATGCTCACATTTGTTTAGTGTGTGGTGCACTGGTGCTCAGCACTTTAGCCATACAGCTGTCGTAAAGGGCTTAGTGGTGGGTTTTTTTTAGAGGTAGAAGAGATTAAGTAACAACATGTTGTGAGCAACACCTGACGCTGCAGCATCTTCCTTTTTAAAACTGAAATGAATCCACACTGCTGATGTGCTGTTCCTCTCGCAGAGTAAAGTCTCAGTTGAGTCAGTTTCTACCTGTTCTGTCGAGACAGAGGCCGTTGTACAACAGGACGGTGCAGCCGAGTGGTCCGTCCTCTCGCTCTCTTCTCTAATCGTTCAGCCCTGGTATTGATCCCTGAGAGGAAGTTGGGTGAAATCCCAGGTCACAGGTTTGGCTGGATCCTGTCTCTTCACGTATTCTTCTCATTTAGGCTACGACTGAATTTGAGGACCTCATCGCCAACCTAAAAATCTCCAAAGGTAACCAGCAAACCCCACCCCCTCCTGCTCCTACGCAAGTGCCTGCCAGCCAATCAGATGGCCCTTTGTCACCACAGTCCTTTGCCATGGTGAGTGTCGGAGGCACAGATTGGTTGGACTCACTGCTGACTTCTGAGAAAACTACTTTCCATCAACAACCTGCAGCTGAACGATGTGGCTTGTGTGTTGCTGTAGAAGGGAACCCTGGTGCTGAAGGAGATGCTTAAGATCGACAGCGCTGGAGCAGGAAGTCCATCTCCCCAGGAGATGGCAAACTCCACCCCCTCCGCTGGCCAGCAGCAGAACAGGAGACGGTCGTCCAAGAAGCTTGGTACCTTCATGATGACTGCACCACATTCCCATTCAGTGCACCCACATGAACAAACAAACCAAACAAGCTTTCTGTACCTTTTCCTTTTTTAAACATTTATGTTCTGCCTCCAGCTGCCAACATGAACGCCCCCCACGGGGAGACAGCTGTACTACCGTCCTCAGCATCAACCACTGTGCTGAGCAGCAAGGTGTCGGAGCTGGCCTGTGTCTGTGTGGGGCTGGGCATGGCACCACCTGACTTCAGTTACATACGCAACAGACAGGTAACACAGTCTACGCTACGTTTGTCTTTTAAAACAAACATCTGATAGAATTTAGATTTTTTTCTGACATTGTGCAAACACCATAATCTGATCTGTTTCCTTTATGTTCCTGAACCTTTACACTAACACCCCCCTGTGCTGTTTGCAGGGTCTGGTCGTGTGTCAGGTGAAGCTGTCCAATGGGTTGATGGTCCATGGTCCTCAGTGCCAATCAGAAAACGATGCCAAGGAGAAAGCTGCCTTCTTTGCTCTCCAAAGATTGGTATGTACACACAGAAACACCTGTAGAGGCCTGATGTTGACAAATGACTTAAAATTCCTGCAGTGTAAATGTTGTAAATGTTCTTCAGTGGTTTTCACCTCGTCACTCACTTATTGACACCATTTGAGCCCAGTGTCTGTGAGTCAGTGCAGTCATGAACTCTGACTCCACAGTTCCTCTGTATCCAACAGTTTCTCTTGGAGGAAGAGGTGCAGCACTTTATTTATTTATTTATTTATTTATTTATTAATTAGGTACAGCACTTAATTTATTTATTGATTTATTTATTGGGTACAGCACTTGTTCTCAGCACTAGGTGTTTCTGATTGTGAAGCGTGAGAGTAGTAAAAGGCAACAAGATTAATAGCTGATTTCAAGGTGACTTCTGGACATGCAGAGCTCACAAACATTCATTCTTATAATAAACGTATGATAAATACCTTTTTATATCAAGCAGTCACTGTGAACAGTATTTCTGCCACAGTTTTTTAACCACCAAGTTAATGCAGCTTGGACTACTTTCTTTAAAGTAGCATTAAATGCTTTTATTGATTCTGCCCTGACATTTTATTAAACATAAACTAGAAACATAATTTACTCTTTTTTTAATAAATAGGGGTACATTCAGACTGGGACCTGGCCGTTCAGAGAGAAGTCGCATAGCAAAAGATCAGATACACATCAGATGTAGGACCACATATCCAAGGCTACGTTCACACTGCAGGCTAAAGTGACCCAAATCCGATTTTTTTTTTTGCCCCTATGCGAACTATATCTGATCTTTTCATGGCAGTCTAAACAAAACACACATCCAAATTTTTCAAATGTGACCCAGGCCACTTGGATATGTGGTCCTAAAGTAGATACGTATCCGATCATTTGCCATGCGACTTCTGTCTGAACGGCCAGGTCACATTTATCCGACCCACACGTCACAATACGCGACAAACGTCTTTAATCTGTGCAACTACATATCATTAAAGCCTCTCACATCACTGTCTCACCACTGCTGGCTGCGTTTCTCTGGATGGATGTTGCTGCCACTGCCCCACAAAACACCATGGCCAAAAAAAAAAAATTTGACTCTCTTCCTTTTCAACTTTCTTCTTAAAATCAGGTTGTAAATGTCTTTGCTCCGATTGGACAACAACGTTAGAATCGTAAAATACGCTGCACCGTTATCGTCCATGTTTACTTCTGCAAACCCTGAGCACGCTCGCTGCATGACTTTGTAATGTCCTCTTCTGCACATGCAGGATGCTTCTGGGTTGTATTTAAGTTCACACGGTAGATCACATACAAGTCGCATTTAATTGGAAATGTGAACGAACCTCACAAAAAAATCCAAAATGAGCATTAAGCCCTGCAGTGTGAACGTAGCCTAAGAGGCCTTGGTAGTTGTGGTTTTGTCTAGTTCATACTGCAGAAATGTCAACGGTGAAACTAGTTGGCACAATTGTGTGTTGCTGTTCTTGATAATGGGACGACAGCCATAAGAGGATTTACACATAACAGCAGAATAACTGAACATTTGGCCCCAAAGAGATTAATAAGTGTTTAACCCAGTTTCTGATGATACTGTCTTTATCCCCTGTTTATCTGTAGAACTCAGTGGGATCAGGCTTCCCCCTCCCACCTCCTATGTTCCCAGGAGTGGGTCAGATACGACCTCCTGCAATGGGACCCATGGCCCCTGTCTTCAATCAACAAGGTCAGTGTGTCCTTCTGTAAAACGGACTTGGAAACTCTTCTCTCCTTCATTCACTGCCTGTTTTATCCTTAGAGGTCATGTCAGACTTCCCTGTGCTAAAGGATGAGACCTACATGAATTGGAAAAGCTTTAATATGCTGTTATCCAATGAGTCTGTGCTTGTTTTGTTTCCCCCCAGGTGGTTTGCTGTTGCCCCCCCAGGGTTACGGCCCTGGTCCTCTGTGGGGAATGACGCTGCCTCCTCACCACCACCAGAACCAGCCGTTCTACGGAGCAACTGGGACCTTCCCTGGTGCCTCCCGCCCCCAGCCTGCGACCACACTGCCCATTGGCTCACACAACCAGTTCATCCCGTTACAGGTGAGCTGACACACGTGCATGAACCTGGTGTGAGATTTTCTACTCGGTGAAACATCTTGTCTCCGATTCACTCCGGTGCAGTCATCCAGCTTTCTGCTCAACCCTGACAGGTGACTAAGAAGCGAGTATCGGCCAACAAAAAGAACCAAGACACTCGAGAGTTTTACAGCGCCGCCCAAACTGTTGCCAGGAACCAATCACAGAAAGCCCAGACTCAGCCCTTCAGCCAATCTCAGAGTGGTAAAGTCGAGCAGTTGCACCAACACGGCGCCAACAGCGACCCCTCCTCGTCTAGTCCCAGCCTATCAGACACCGTTGCCACCACCACGACAGCGGCCATGCACACACCGCCACGACAAAACGCGCCAGCAGCAGGCCACACCCCCGGCTCCGCCTCCAAGAGGAAGCACAGGAAGTTGGCTGTCAACTTTGAGGCAGCGAAAGTGTCGGAGTGACGAGCTGTGTGTGTGTGTCTGTGTGTGTGTGAGGAGAGAGGTGAGTGTGGTGTATGTTTAAGCTGCTGTTTCGTAGCCTGTGTCAGCGTCTCTGATCACAACATGGTCAGTGTGACAGTTTGTCTCAGCATCAGTGGAGCCGGGCTGCAGAGCGAGCCAGACGAAAGGAAACCTGGTTTTACTGTAACCTGTCCCTTCACTCTGCAGCAGTTTAACATGATCCACTAAAGCTGGCTAACAGAGTGCTAGCAGAGCACTAACTTCCCTCTGAGACACGTCTGCTGACGCTCAGTGTGTGGACGTGTCTGGTGCATTCTGGGATGCAGCCATATTTTTTTTCTTCCCTAAAAACAATTGGTTTTGTGGATAAATGTCTCATTTCTTGAAATCATTGTAGTATTTCTCTGTCAACGCAGCCAGAGGAAAACTCAGGTGTGTTACAGCTTGTGTTTCATCTTTGCAGCTCTGTTGTTCATTATACTCAAGTCTCTGCTGAGGTCACAGAGCAAGGCGACATTTAAAAGGTGGTGAAGAGACACAGGTGTTCTCAGTTTTAAATGTTATAAAATCCCTTTGTTAACATTTTCCAAAGTGCTAATTTTTTAGTTTTAGGTCAACCTAAAGTTCAGATTCAGTTACTGCCATATAAGGTAAAATAAATAATCCTAAAACCAGGAAATGTTTTCAAAGTATTTATTTGAGAAAACAAATTTTGCATCTCTTTAGATTATGACCCAACCTGTTAACATCCACACACACACACACACACACACACACACACACACACAGCTCTGGCTGCAGTGTGACTGTGGGTTTTACTCAGTCAGACACAACCTGTCTGACTGCTCGTCTTTGTTGCTTCTTTTTATCTGTTGCTGTGTTTCACGATCTCAGCAGTGATGACCAAGGCTGCAAAAATGAAACCCAAGTAGTAATCAACCATTTTCTTCTCACTGCATTAACAGACAACATAATTTTCCCCGAGGAGATCAGGTTTTCTGACTGGATTAGATTTGTAATGGTTAAGAAGTGAAACTCTGCCTTAGAAGCACATTGTCTTCATTAAATATTCATTTGAGAGAAAATCCCCAAAATGAAGCCACCATGTTGAGACTAACCACAGAGTCATGTGAACACCATGATTTCTGTGCAGCCTGCAGAGTGAGCAGTGAATGTCTCACCACTGTCCATCTTCAAACTGTTGCCTTGTAGCAGAGAGAGAGGACGAGGTTTCTCACTGACTTCAGGTGCTGCTGTCGTCTCAGCTCTGGACGCCACAGGAGGCTTCACGGCAGCGTGGACTGAACAGAGTGGGTGTGTGTAGGTGTTGGTTCTCAGAAGACTGTTGCTGTGGTTGAAGCTCTCTGCTCTCACTGGCCTCAGATGCACTGCAGTGGTTAAACACCACCGAGTTATTTACCTGGACATCTTGTAGAAAACCAGGTTGATTGATAAGTGTGTCGGCCTCACTTGCTTTTCGTTGGCTCATGGCTGCAGCTGTTTGTATTTCAGTGGATCAGCTGTGTTACAGTGATGTGACACTGATCAGCTGTTTTAATGTTTGGGGTTTGATCAGTGTGTCCACAGCCTCTTATTTCCTGCAGCATTTTTAAACTTTTTTGTTTTCCTCCCAAATTCAAAGTTAGAGAATTATGTAGAAATGATTCAATAACACACACACACATAGTAGTACTTTTAATTATAAATTATACTGCCACTGCAGAGTATTTTAACACCAGCATATAACTCTGTCGCCACCTGCAGTAACTTCCTGTTTGTTTCTTTTTGTTTAAGCTGTCGGACCTTGTTCACTGGCAGATTCAGAGTTTTACAAAAGCACTTTGAATCTGAAATGTTTATTATTGAAGTGATTATCAAGCAAAATAGATTTTAACTTGATTATTTTTCTTTTTTGGGACTCGTTTTCGACCCTAAACTTTGAGAGGTACTTGCAATTCAAAATTTTCACCACAGGCTGCAAATGACCAAATTATGTTTATTGATTAATCAGCATTAATTTCTGGGTTAATCACAAGTCCCAGGTGACAACTAGTTCATTTCAAAACAGCAAATCTGAAATCAGAGTGGGGGCGTAGAGGCATTTTTCACTGAATGGCTTTTAGCTCGACTTGAATGATTAATCGGTTGTTAAAATAGCTCCGAGCATGATGATGGATCATGCTGTTTAATGTTTTTCCACCAAAGGACAGGAGAGAGTTTTGTTTCTGTGGATATGGAAGCTCCCAGAATGAATGATGCCATTAGGTTGGATTTCATGGATTTAATTGTAGATTTGTGAGAGTGGCTGATGTCACATCCAGTGTCATTTTATTTGCCAAAAGTTTTAATGTCACTGTGAAACTTGTGTTGATGTTGTTGTTAACGTACATTGTTACCTGTGTGGAGACCTCACACAGTGAATGAGCTTCCTCTGCAACACCATCAGTGATCCTGATGAGTCGTGGGTTCAGTTTCAAACCAATTATTTTTGAATCTTACGTAAAAGCCAAAAAGCAACTTTCATACAGAACATTTCAGTGTTACATGTGTCTCCACTAAATTGAGTAAAACAAATGTCTAAGAGGCTTTTGGGAACATTTTGGATTAATTTCACTGGGACACACATATAATCTCCATTTTTAATGATTTTTGTTTCTTTTTCAAACTATAGATTTTATGGACACCCCTTTTATAGACAGTCTTGGGGTCTTTTGTAAGCAATCTGACAAATTATCCTTTCAGTAATGTTTGTGGTGACGCTGCAGTGATGGATGCAGCCGTTCTGATGAGTAAATTATATTTACTTGTTCATTTTTCCTTCTTGTTTATTGAGGCTGACATGTAACTGCATCACTGGGACTGAAGTCTGTAAGGCTCTGGTGCAATAAGAGCAGGTTTTAAAGGTTTTTGGAAATTGAAGCACACCTGTTGTAAATGTGTTGTTTTTTTGTTTTGTTTTGTTTTTTGCAGGGAAACTAAACAAGGATTCTCAGTATGAAAAATACTGACTGGCTGTTTTGATTCAGGAATGTGCTGTACATATCCATTTAATAAAGCGAACCTTTTGTTACCACCTGACTCCTTCTTCTCATCCTCTGAGTAACAGCTTTTTCTCATCTCTTTCTAAATGTAATTGCCCTTTCAGAAATATTTTACAGATTTTTCAGAACAATTTGGCCTCAAGATTATTTTTATTTGGGTAGAAAT